>JAOWAT010095557.1:0-24689 GCA_028571025.1 Longipedia americana
AGTGAGTGAGTGAGTGAGTACGTGAGTGTGTGTATGCGTGAGTGAGTGTGTGTGTGTTGGGGGGGGGGGTCTACATGAGTGCGTGCCTGCATTTGTGTGTGCGCGTGTGTGTGTGTGTACTTGTACGTATTTATTGTTAACAAAATTTGATTTAGTTCTTATCAGCTATTATTCGTTGTTACAATTTGACTAATTCAGAAAATTTTAGGTTCTTGATTTCTGAATCATATCTTACTTAAATGAGTAATGCTATTGTACCCTACCTAGAAAACAAAAAATTCTAGGTAGGGTCCTAGAGTATTTTTCATTTAAGTAAGAAGCAATTCAGAAACAAGAACCTAAAATTTTTGGAATGAGTCAAATAATTGGTACATCCGTACAAATAATAGCTGTAAATGAATTGGAATTGAATTGAAAGACTTTAGAATTCAATTTTTCGGAATGAGGAAAATCATTTGTAAAAATATTTGAAGAAAGATTTTAGAATTTGAAAAACGTTTGAAGCTTTGAAAGATAACAAAGGTGTTGGAAAATGTGTAAGGGAAATTGCTCATTTAGTACCTAAGACTTTTTTAATTGTGGCTCTTTATCAAACTCCATTGATTATAAGGTGCCATAAAAACCAAATGGATGGAGCTGAATGTATTAATTGAATCATTTTACAGAATTTGTTATGAAATGATTTTAAATGATTTTTGGCATTTCAAAGCAGATAAAAAGATGGATTGTTTATTTTTCACTACAATCAATTTTAGTATAGTTTTTGTACTTCCTCTGTGAAGTTGTCAAAATTGGTCGCATTTTTGACAAAGATTTCAAATGAAATTTCCATCACAGCTGAAAACAGTGGTACTGGATTTTCAAATGCTTAATTTTACTTTTTATTTACAAAATGTAAAATTTTATGAGCTAATGGAATCTGAATCTGAAACAGATGAACATGTTGGCCCTTTATGGGTCATTCAATGCATCATGATATTGAATTTACAGACCATCTTGAAGTTTTTATAATTTCCAAAATTATTCTTTCAAGTTCCGAGTCTCAATGTAAGAGAACATTTTTTAGGGTGAATCTATCCAAAATACCACCTGCAATTTTTGAGTTGGAAATGTTTTCTAACATTTTGAATTTTATGAACTAATGGAATCTGAATCAGAAACATATATGAACATGGGTCGTTCAATTTATCATGATATTGAATTTACATACCATTTTGAAGTTTTTTATATATCCAAAATTATTCTTTTAAGTTCCAAGTTTTAATGTAAAAGAACATTTTTAGGGTGAATCTATTCAAAATATTACCTGCAATTTTTGAGCTGGAAATGTTATCCAACATTTTGAATTAAAACACTGTTTCCACATTGTGTACCATGTGTAACCTTTATTTGTGGGCTTTTTCACAAATTTTTAAAAAAATAGGCTGAAAATCGGGCAAAACTCAAATTTTTCCTTGAAAGTTCAAATTTATAAAATTCAGAAATACAATTCTAATGTCATTTAATTAAATATAAAATCGGTGAAGAAAAGCCTGTATTACTTTATGAATAAGCAAACATTTAAATTGTTTCCAACACCCAAATTTTCAGTATCACTGTTATTCAGAATTGAAGGAATGTAATCATTCCAAGATCCATTACAAACACGAATTATGCTTGCATGCATTGAGGGAAATTTTCAGATCATCATTAAAAGAAGAACGACTCTGTCCAATTGAAATTGGCTGAGTTATGCAAATAGTCAGAAGAGTTAACAACTGGGAAATCTCCAGTTAGTTTCAGAAACTCTTTTTACTTTTTTCATAACCTGTCTTAAAAGAAAGATAAAACTTATTAATTCCTATTTGGATTATTTTGGCATTCAGCTAATTTCAAGTGGATAGAGTAGAAGAAAATGGTAAAGGTAGGTTAACTGTGTGGATAATTGTCCACACAGTCATTTTACAGGTGACCCACTGAAAAGAATACATTTCTAGCTATTAAAGCGTTAGATATCCTCTTTTCACTTGGTCATCCTCCGTCACAGTTTGTCTGTAATGAGGGTAAAGATGCAAAAATTTTCATAATCTAATTTCAATTATATTTTGGATCAATGAAGAGAAATCAATTTGAGACCATTATGCAATCTTGTGTAAACTTTTATGCCATATATTTACTTGAAAGTGGCCAAACATTGGTTTATTGATTAAAGCCTTGTAAACACGAATCAAAGGTGTATATTTTGATAATTTTAGAAGAGTTTTTGGCAAATTGAAATGAAATTAGATAAATATTTATTTGAAAATTTTTGAACCTTCATTCCTATTACAGACAAAACATGTGTTAAATTTTGTGATTATAGTCGAATCCATCGCCAATTAAAAAAGTTCAAACAAGATAAAATTGTAATTCCCAAAATGTAAAAGCCCTACCAAATCAAACTGATGATATCCAATTACATTTATTGTAGAACCAAAACCCGAATGCACGAGAGACCCGGAATGCCCAAAGCACCTTGCATGCATCACTGAAAAGTGTCAAAACCCATGTAATTCAAACAATTGTGGAATCAACGCCGAGTGCACTGTTTCCAATCACAGAGCACTCTGTGTATGTCTTCAGGATTATATTGGTGACCCATACACAATTTGTAGAGAATGTAAGATTTTCAAATTTTATCTTCTGTAAATGTAAAAGCCCTTGAAAAAGTATTAATAAATTTTTATTTCTTTGAGCACAGCTGGTTGTAGAAGCGATTCAGAATGTCCATTGACCCAAGCATGCATTAATAGGGAATGTCAAGATCCATGTCCTTTTGAAAATTGTGGCATTAATGCTGAATGCAGTGTAAGAAATCACAGAGCCAGATGTACTTGCTTAGCAGGACACAAAGGTGACCCCTATGTGAACTGCAGACGATACGAATGTTTGACAGACCCAGACTGCCCAAGAACTTTGACCTGTAGAAATGAAAAATGTGTTGATCCTTGTAAATGTGCAAGGAATGCCGAATGTACAGCTAAAAATCATAGAGGAATTTGCACATGTATTCCAAATTACACTGGAGATCCATATGGAGTTGCCTGCACTTTGAGTAAGAATATGTGTTATCTTTGATGACTTTCAGGAGTGTAATCAAATAATATTTATTGACTATACTACTGAAAGTCTTTGCAGATAACATATTTTTAAACCTTATTTGGTATTGGCATCCAACGACAAATTCTAAAATATTTTCTCAATTTTTAGTACCCCCTCCTACTCAAGCACCTATTGAGCTTGAGTGTGAAGAGGATCAGGATTGTGGTAGTAGGGAAGCATGCATTAATAATGAATGTGAAAATCCATGTTCGCTCTATAGACCATGTGTAGAGAATGCAGAATGCACAGTTCATAGTACTCTTCCACTCCGTACAATGGCATGTGCATGCAAGCCAGGATTCACAGGAAAAGGAGATGTTAGATGCACAAAAATTAGTAAGTTTCACATCAGATGTATAGAAATAGATCTTTTATTATGGTTATGATTCTTTCATTAATGTAAAATTTGTTTCCCATAGCTCAACCAGTCATTGGTTGTCAATCAGATAGTGATTGTAGTGCATCACTTGCGTGCAGAAATGCTGATTGTATAAATCCATGTCGCTCAGAAAATCCATGCAGCAGAAGAGCTAGATGCTCAGTTTCAAATCACAAACCAACATGTACTTGCCCAATTGGTACAACTGGCGACCCATTCTCTAGTTGTGTAGATAGTAAGTCTAGTTTATTGACATCTTTAACAGTTCTGTAAAACATTGCTTAATTTTTAACCAATCATTTTTACATTTTAGTTAAGAAAGGAGAGTGTCAATATGACAAAGAATGTGCAGACAACCAAGTTTGTCGAGATTATTATTGTATTGACCCATGTAGAGAGGACGATCTTTGTGGCTTAAAGGCAATTTGCAAAACAATGAACCACAGACCTGTATGTTCTTGTCCACAAGGTTTTGCTGGTGACCCACACAGCGTATGCTATGAATGTAGGTTAAATTTTGATTTTAAAGGAAATTTAAGATTAATTGCATTTCTTTAGTAAATAAGTATTCCTTTTCTTTGTAGATGAATGCTTAACAGACAATGATTGCCCATTGTCTAAAGCTTGTAGAAATGAGGAGTGTATTAATCCATGTACATACACTCAATGTGGAACCAAAGCATTATGTAAAGTGGACTTTCACAAAGCAATTTGCTACTGTCCACCTGGTCATCAAGGAAGCCCCCACATTTCATGTATTGAACTTGAATGTTACAATGACCAGGATTGTGATACAAATGAGAGATGTGATCTTGGAACACATTCATGTGAACGATTGTGTATTAGAGCTCCTTGTGCCCCTGGTGCAAGATGTGAAGCCAGGAATCACAGAGAAATTTGCTCTTGCATACCTCCATTAATAGGAGATGGTATTTCTTCTTGTGCAGAGCGTAAGTTTAAAACATTAACTTCTAAAATTCTTGTAAAAGTAAAGAAGGAGGGAGTTTCTAAAAACATTTATTATTACAGCAATTATCACAGAACCGGAACCAGATTGTAGAATTGATGAAGATTGTCAGTCAAAATTAGCATGCATTAATGAGCAATGTCAGAATCCATGTAGAGTTAGTAATCCTTGTCCAAGAGGACAGGAGTGTTTGGTCATTGACTCCTTACCTACAAGATCAGTGTCTTGTCAATGTAGAGATGGTTATGTCATTGGAAGCAATGGTGAATGCACTAAAGGTATGCATGTAATATATTTGATTTATCTTGAATTTAGCTCCAAATACGTGGCAGTCTAGAGGAATAAGTTTCATTGGAATATTTTGTAAAAAATAACAATGATTTATTCTAACCCTTTCCACTCCAACACCATTTAAGTGTTCACTTTTTTACACTCTGGCTGAAATGCAGCATAAAATGTTTATTGGAAAAATGCACCAACCTTTGATCTGATGAATCTTGATGCTTAAAAAGATTGAAAATTCAACAATGTTTTTACATCAGCAGGAGTCAAAAATTCATAGGGGTCCCAACCATAGATTATCAGTTGATTTGAGATGAAGCTCTAGTGGTTGGGACCATGACATTTTTTTCAATTCTGAAAGTCTAAAAGTTATTTTTGGTCACATTTTAACGAGATAAGTTAGAACAAAGGGTGGCACACTGTTTTTAAAATATGTCCCATAATTTTAAGTTTCCCCATTTGGGAAAAATTCCTCTGCCCAACTAAATTATTGTGGGACAAATTGTACCAAGAAATTCCCTGTAATAATGTTGGGTTTTGTCTCATCCTCTGAGCAAAATGTGATACATGTCTCTTCAGAGTTGTTGACAAAGAAAGTTTTATATTGCAAGAACAATAGAAAAACTGAAAAAAAATACAGAAAGGTTCTTATTGCATATCCACTGGACTGCCTCATTTGTGTATTCAGTTTTTAATATGCACCACTCTCTCTCACTATTTTCACTGCATGTCATTCTTTACCTCTTTTAGTACAAGGAAGACCACAATGTTATGAGCATGATGATTGTCCTGACACTTCAATCTGTCAAACAGGAAATTGTATTAATGCATGTGATGTAGAATCTTGTGGTAGTAATGCACAATGCATCCCTCAGCGGCATTCAGGAAGATGTGAATGTTACCCAGGATTTACTGGAAATGCAAAATATGCATGTCATCCAAGTAAGTTTCATCAAATAAGAATTTGAAAGGCTCTCATTTTTCATTAATTCTTTCGTAACAACAATAGTACATAGTAAACATTACTTTTAACTGAGCAAAGTTTAATTTCACAATTTGTTATATTTAAATATTCTCACTTTATCTGTATCAATATTGAAGATCAATAATTTTACAATTTAAATATGGTCTTTATTATCAAACTTTCTGGAAAATCACTTTCACGTCTTCAAATATTCTTATGATCATAATCTGTTTTTAGTAGTTTGGAAATATCTGCTCATTTAAGTTCCAAAATATTAAAAATTAATTGTAAATGCCATAGTTATGAAAGGTCTGGAAGATTTTATGATATCAAACTCATGTGATGCCCACATTTCTTATTATTTAGTTAAACAACCAGTTATACAAGAAGTTGTCCCAGGCTGCACAACAAATTCTGACTGCCCTGATTACAATGCATGTGAAAACACTAGATGTATAAATCCATGTGCCCAAAATGACCCTTGTGCATATAATGCTTATTGTAAAGTAATTGGCCATCAGCCAGTTTGCACATGTCCAGATGGCTACATTGGATCTCCAACAACTAGATGTGAATTACGTAAGATCTCATATAAATTTAAATGTTTTCCTTATAAATTCATTCCTCTGATTTCAGCGGTATTGACTATTATGATTGACAATGACTTGACTTAACTTAAATTTATAAACTACTTGAAAGGTATTATCTGAAAAGACCAATTCCCCAAAAAAGGATAAATCCCATCTTTATGACAATTTATTGCAGCGGTAGAACCTGAATGTTTAAGGGATTCTGAATGTAGTACTCAAAAAGCATGTATTAGAGAAGAATGTTCAAATCCGTGTACATCAAATATATGTGGTATCAATGCTGAATGTAAAGTTGTAAATCATAGGGCTGTTTGCTCTTGCGTAATTGGCTTCATCGGTGACCCATATTCAATCTGCAGAGAATGTAAGAACTTTTCTTGTAACATTTTGTTTTTTTTATATGAACAGTGTGTAATCTACTTTTTCTCATTTAGCTGGTTGTAGTCGGGACTCAGAATGTGAACTAACCCAAGCATGTATTAGTAGGGACTGCATGAATCCTTGCAACTTTCAAAATTGTGGTACTAATGCAAATTGTGAAGTAAGGAATCACAAAGCTATTTGCAAATGTTTATCTGGATTTAAAGGTGACCCATATATTGCATGCAGGAGATATGAGTGCCTGACTGATCCTGATTGTCCAAGGACATTGGCTTGTAGAAATGAAAAATGTGTAGATCCTTGTGATTGTGCAATCAATGCAGAATGTACTCCAAGGAACCATAGAGGAATTTGCACATGCCTCCCAAATTATACTGGAGATCCATATACTAGAGGATGCACATTAAGTAAGATATCTTCTTTTCTGAAGTATGATTTAGTTTATAGCAATAGTTATTATTCACATCAAAATTACTTTTTAGTACCTCCACCACCTGCTCCAATTGAAGTAGAATGTGAGGTTGATGCTGATTGTGGAAGCAAAGAAGCATGCATTGACTCAAATTGTGAGAATCCATGCAACTTGTATAGACCATGTGTTGAAAATGCAGAATGTACAGTTTACAGTACTTTGCCACTTAGAACAATGACATGTGTTTGTAAAGCTGGCTTTACTGGAAAAGGAGACATCAGATGCACAAAAATAAGTAAGGAAAATTCCTTAAAGTAATTGAAATTATTAGACTTTCCTTTCATTAACAAAATGATGTTTTTTAGCTGAACCTGTTGTTTCCGGTTGCCAATCTGATATTGAATGTGGACCACAGTTAGCCTGCAGGTCTCAAAAATGCATAAATCCATGCAGCTTTGAAAATCCTTGCAGTTCAACTGCAAGATGCGAGGTTTCCAATCATAGGCCAATTTGCACTTGTCCCATCGCAACTACTGGAGATCCTTTTAGACATTGTGACATTTGTAAGTGCTTCAAAACACAAATTTAAAGGGAGGCTGAAGTGAAGAACCAAGTTAATCTTAAAATGGAGTATACACCCTGAAAATAATTTTCAATTTAATAATTTTTTTCAAACCAAAATGTGGAGAGAGCTAGGACCCAATTTGTGTTCAAATCTGGGTTAGAAAAATTGATAATTTTTCTTACATTGGTAGAGGAAATATAGTGATATGAGCATTTTCTTCCAAAATTAGATATGTCCAGCACAAAATTATACTATCTCTGTCTCAAATTAGCATCTTTTTTTGTCCTGCACACATTTTATTTTGACAGTAAATGCTTATATCACTATCCTTCCTCTGCCAATTTAAGAAAAGTTATCAATTTTTCTAACCCAGATTTGATCACAAATTAGGTTCTAGCTCTCTCCAGATTTGGGTTTGAAAAAAATGTTAAATTGAAAATTATTTTCAGAATGTATACTCTATTTTAAGACAAACTTGTTTCTTCACTTCAACCTCTCTTTAATCTTTATTTCAAAGCAGTTTTTATCCATTCTTTTATTTGATATTTCAGTGATAAAAGGAGAATGTAGTTCAGACAGGGAATGCTTAGATTCACAAGTATGCAAAGACCATTTCTGTATTGACCCATGCAGTTCTGAAGCACTGTGTGGTTCCAATGCAATTTGTCGCACTACATTGCACAGGCCTGTTTGTTCTTGCCCACCTGAATATGTTGGTGACGCTCATACAGCTTGTTACAAATGTAAGTTTTTTTCTTGAAAAGTAAGACTTGATAATAAAAAGTTACAAATTTTAAAAAATCCTTTCAATTGTAGATGAATGCCAAAAGGACGATGATTGTCCATTGAATAGGGCATGTAAAAGGCAAGAATGTGTAGATCCATGTTTGACTTCAAGATGTGGCACTGGAGCTGAATGCAAAGTGGAATTTCACAAGCCCATTTGCTATTGCTCTAGAGGGCTTCAGGGAAATCCACACATATCATGTTCAAAAGTAGGATGCTATGTTGATGAAGATTGTGCCAGAAATGAACAATGCAACACTCAATTAAACTCTTGTCAGCCACTATGCCTTTCTGATTCAGTATGTGCCAGGGGTGCTAGATGTGAGGCTAGAAACCATAGGGAAATTTGCTCTTGTATTCCTCCATTAGAAGGAGATGGTTACTCACTATGTAGTCAGGGTGAGTGTAAATAATTTTACTGTGAATTATATGAAAAAAAAATCTCAGGAGTATTTAAACCATAATAATTTTTACAGCTATTGAAGCAGAACCAGAGCCTGAATGTAGAATTGATGAAGATTGCCAATCTCAACTGGCATGCATAAATGAACAATGTCAAAATCCATGTTATCTGAATAGTCCGTGTCCATTTGGCCAGATTTGCACAGTAATTGACTCACTACCAGTGAGATCCATTGCATGTCAGTGCCAAGCTGGTAGAATATTAGGGAGTGGTGGAAAATGCATGAAAGGTATTACTTAAACAATAAACGTACATATCTTAATTATAAGCATGATAAAAAGTTATGATGCATGATTATTCTTTTTTATCTAGTTGAAGGAAGACCTCAATGTTATGTGGATGAAGATTGTCCTTTTACTCAAAAATGTCAAACAGGAAATTGTGTCAATGCATGTTCAATTGAAAGTTGTGGGAATAATGCACAATGTATTGCCTCGGAGCACTTTGCCAACTGTGAATGTTTCCCAGGATATACGGGAAATCCAAAGACTTTCTGCAGTCCAAGTGAGATACCTTTTTTCTTCATATGGCTATTTAGCAAAAGTTCTTTAGTTATATATTTTTATAAATTATTTCAGTTCCTCCTCCTGAAATTCAACCAATATCAAGAGATTGCACTAGTTCCGATGATTGTCCTGAATACAATGATTGTCAAAATAGACAATGTGTCAATCCATGTGCTGTGAGAGACCCATGTGCTCGTAATGCTTTCTGTAAAGTTGTAAATCATGAACCAGTATGTTCTTGTCCAGATGGCTATATTGGATCCCCAAAAACTGAGTGCAAACTACGTAAGGCTTCTAAATAATGTGACTATTTGAATCATTTCCTAACTGATTTAAATATTTCTAAATTTTAATTTTTTTTCTCTAGCAATTACACCAGAATGTCTGAGAGATCAAGACTGCCCTACAAATAGGGCTTGTGTCAGACAGAGATGTGAAGAACTTTGCTTTTCACACACCTGTGGCATCAATGCACAATGCAAAGCAACTAATCACAGAGCTTTGTGTTCCTGTCTTCCTGATTTTGTTGGTGATCCATATACTATTTGTAGAGAATGTAAGTTGTAACCAAGTATCAAAGTAGTTTTGTTTGTTAAACTTCATTAATAAAATTGGCCTTTTTTATTTAGCTGGATGCCGCAGCAATTCTGAATGTCCAATTACCCAAGCATGTATCAATAGAGAGTGTCAAGACCCATGTCCATTTGAGTATTGTGGAAGAAATACAGAGTGTTTACCCAGGAATCATAGAGCAAATTGCAAGTGCTTACCTGGATATAAAGGAGATCCATATGTTGAGTGCAGGCAATATGAATGTTTGATTGACTCTGATTGCCAAAGAACATTAGCCTGTAGAAATGAAAAATGTGTTGATCCATGTGATTGCGCAAGAAATGCTGAATGCACAGCTAGAAATCACAAAGGAATTTGTTCCTGCCTTCCTGGATATACTGGAAATCCATATGGAATTGAATGTATATTAAGTAAGAGAAGGTTTAAGCTAACTTTTTAAGTTTTGAAAATTTGGATGCAAATTTATTCTTAATCCTTTTTAGTTCCTCCTCCACCTCCACAACCTATTGAGACTGAATGTGAAGTTGATGCAGATTGTAGTTCAAGGGAGATTTGCATTGATGGAGAGTGTGAAAATCCATGTTTTCTCTATAAACCTTGTGTCCAGAATGCTGAGTGCAGAGTTTATAGTACTCTACCATTGAGAACAATGACATGTGTTTGTAATCCGGGTTTCACTGGAAAAGGAGATGTCAGATGTTCAAAAATTAGTAAGAACTTTTTTGCATTTGATACAGTTTTAATTTTAAGTATCAATTTCATAAAATTTTACTTGATACATATGATTCAATTTGCGCATCTTGATTTTAGCACAACCAGTATCTGCAGGATGTAGGTCTGATAGAGACTGTGGAGAAAGTTTTGCATGTAGAAATGGAGATTGTATAAATCCATGTGTACAGGAAAATCCATGCAGCACAAATGCAAGATGTTCTGTGTCAAACCACAGACCCAGTTGTACATGTCCCTTAGGGACAACGGGAGATCCATTTAGAAACTGTGTGCAGAGTGAGTTTATACAGAAATCAGAACTTTAATGAAAGTTAAGTTAGATACCTTTTTAAAAACATTTTTCATTTTCAGTCAAAAAAGGTGATTGTCAGCTGGACTCAGATTGTCAAGATACAGAGATTTGTAGGGACCATTTCTGCATTGATCCTTGCAAGGAGGACTTTCCATGCGGTATAAATGCAAAATGCCAGTCAAGATCACATCGAGCAATCTGCTCATGTGCCCAGGGCTTTGCTGGTGATCCACTTACAAAGTGTTATGAATGTATGTATTAGAATTATGATTTATTTAGAAAATTGTCTTTGTCTGTAAAAAGCAAATTTTAATATCTTTTTTCAGATGAATGTCTCACTGACCAAGATTGTCCTCCATCAAAGAAATGTCAAAACGAAGAATGCATAAATCCCTGTAAAAATATGCAATGTGGAAGCAATGCTTTGTGTAAAGTAGAATTTCACCATGCAATTTGTTATTGTCCCCAAGGACTTCAAGGCAATCCATTAGTTTCATGTATAAAAGTCGAATGCAATTTTGATGATGATTGTGATTCAAGAGAAAAATGCAATTTATTGGATAAGAAATGTGATTTGTTATGTGTGAATCCTATCTGTGCACCTGGTGCAAGGTGTGAAGCTATCAGACACAAAGAATTATGTTCTTGTCAACCTCCTCTAATTGGGGATGGTATATCCTCATGTAGTCAACGTGAGTTCTTTTTCATTATATAATGAGGTTACTTTCTTGATATTGGTTGATTACAAAGTTCAAATTTATTTTCAGCTATTGAATATGAGCCAGAACCAGAATGTAAAATTGATGAAGATTGTCAATCAAGGCATGCATGTATCAATGAAATTTGTCAGAATCCTTGTATTATCAATAATCCTTGTACTCAAGGACAAATTTGTAGAGTGACAGATTCATTGCCATCAAGAACTGTTTCATGCTCTTGTGAGGATGGAAAAATTATTGGAAATAATGGTGCATGTGTTAAAGGTAGAGGTTTTACTATAATTATAAATCATACTCTTGAAAATTCAAAATATCTCAACCTGAATTATGTATCAAGTTAGTCAAATATGCCATTTTTGTTGCATGAATGAGCTGTTTTGTCTAATTTGATTTCAAACAGGTTTTATCACTTTTGTAAATTCATTATTTATTTGAGAGTATGATTCTGATATTTTTGCAAATTTGCACCAGTTGAAGGAAATTTAGTTGGATTTTTGTAAATTGTTCACCTGAAATCAACAACTAAATTTCCTTCAAAACTTAACTATTCCTGCATGATTCTTATTTCATTTTAGTTGAAGCTAGACCACAATGTTCCAACAACAATGATTGTTCTCAGCATGAAATATGTCAAACAGGGACCTGTATCAATGCATGTTATGTAAATGTATGTGGTGAAAATGCAAAATGCATTCCTCTGTTGCATGCCTCAAAATGTCAATGTATTCCTGGATATTCAGGAGATCCCAGAAAAGCCTGCTATCCCTGTAAGATTAATTATTTAAAAAAGTATATTACCATGTAAGAAAACAAATTGAAAGTAATTATTATTTTCTTTAGTTTCTCTGCCAGTTATACCAATAATCACACCTGGGTGTACAGTAAATCAGGACTGCCCGGACTATAGTTCTTGTGAAAATCAGCGCTGTATCAATCCATGTGCACAAAATGACCCATGTGCATTTAATGCATTTTGCAGAGTTATCAATCATCAACCAGTATGTACTTGCCCTGATGGTTACATAGGTTCACCAGCAACTGAATGCCGATTACGTAAGACAGATTTCTGTAAAATGACTTTATTTCTGTGACATAAGTTGATTCAGCATTGCCTAAATTTTGAGCATGAAAAAGAAAAGCATGATTTATAGAAAGTTTTAGGTAAATGTTACAAATGCCTGCTGAAAATCATTATACTTACTAATCATATTGTATTATTCCAGCTTTTGAACCAGAATGTAGGAAAGACCCAGATTGTGACAGATCTCTTGCATGCATCAGAGAAAAATGTCAAAATCCCTGCTCTCAAAATAGTTGTGGTGTAAATGCAGAATGCCGTGTGACAAATCATAGAGCCTTATGCGTTTGTGTTACTGGATATGAGGGAGATCCTTACACAATTTGTCGAGAACGTAAGAATTTTATTGTTTACTCTTATATTTTATTTAAATATTGCTCCCATACTTAATCTTCAATTTATTTATATAGCCGGATGTAATAGCGATTTTGAATGTCCACTGCACCAAGCTTGTATTAGTAGAGAGTGTCAAGACCCATGTCCATATGAAAGATGTGGTGTAAATGCTGAATGTAACGTTAGAAATCACAGAGCAAATTGTAAATGTTTGCCAGGACATAAAGGAGATCCATATGTATCATGTAGGAGATATGAATGTTTAGTTGATCCAGACTGTCCGAGAACATTAACCTGCAGAAATGAAAAATGTGTTGATCCATGCAAATGTGCAAGGAATGCAGATTGCTCTCCAAGGAATCATAGAGGAATCTGTACATGTATTCCAAACTATACAGGGGATCCATATGGCGTTGCTTGTACACTAAGTAAGGAATTTGATTTGTCCTATTTTCATATGAGCTAGACTTTTTTGCAATGGTAGAGAAAACAGTGCTTAAAAAATTATATGAGGTTTCTTGATAAGGAAAACCAATATTAGTACTGTAATCTTTTCAAAAATATGAGGTAGTATATTGCAATCTTATAGAAAAATTATCTTTCAGTACCACCTGAACCAGCTCCAATTGAAACTGAGTGCCAAGAGGATTCTGATTGTCCCAGCAGAGAAGCTTGCATAAATGAAGAATGTGAAAACCCATGCTCTTTGTACAGACCTTGTGTTCAAAATGCACAGTGTACTGTATACAGTACATTGCCACTGAGAACAATGACTTGTGTGTGTGATCCAGGATTCACAGGCAAAGGAGATGTGAAATGCTCTAAAATTAGTAAGCTTTCCCTTTGAAAGAGATACATAGCAATATTTCATATGTAGATATAATTGAGCAGATGAAAATTTTGTTTTCTTTGTTTTCTTCAGTTGAGCCAGTAATTGGGTGTCAATCAGATGGAGAGTGTAGCTCATCATTGGCATGCAGAAATGGAGATTGCATTAATCCTTGCATCCAGGAAAACCCATGTAGTAGGACTGCTAGATGTTCAGTATCCAATCATAAACCTAGGTGTACTTGCCCTGTAGGTACTACAGGAGATCCCTATTCTGGTTGCACAGAAAGTGAGTATTGTTTCTCTGACAATAATTTAATCTACAGCTAAAGGAACTAACTCATTTGATCTTTTTATCTATTATAGTTAAGAAAGGAGAATGTAAATTTGACTCTGATTGCTCACCATCACAAATATGTCGAAACTTCTATTGTATTGATCCTTGTGTACAAGATGATCCCTGTGGTGTTGATGCAATTTGTAAAACTCAATCTCATCGTCCTGTCTGTTCCTGTCCAAGTGGTTTTGCTGGAGATCCACACACTCTATGTTATTCATGTATGCATATTTCTTAATTTTCTTTATGTTGTAAATATTTCTTCTATAATTTTTCTGAAAATATCAATTTCTCAAAGTCCAAGGCAAGGAAACAGAATATACTAATAGATATTTTCACTCTTATAGATGAATGTCTTACTGACAATGACTGCCCATTGTCCAAAGCATGCAAAAATCAAGAATGTGTAGATCCCTGTCAAACAAAACAATGTGGTAGTAGAGCATTATGCAAAGTTGATTTCCATAAAGCTATTTGCTACTGTGAAAGAGGTTTTCAAGGTAATCCCCTAATTTCTTGTTCTGAGGCTGGATGTTACTCCAATCAGGAATGTAGGGACAATGAAAAATGTAATACAAGAAGGAAAGAATGTGAACCCCTTTGTATCCAATCTCCTTGTGCCCCAAGTGCAAGATGTGAGGCCAAGAACCACAGAGAGAACTGTGTTTGTCCCTATCCATTGATTGGAGATGGTTATACTTCATGTGCTGAGCGTGAGTGTCTAGACATCATTCTTTTAAAGAAACAATGTCAGTGTGAGGATTGTGAGTTTAATTTTTACTCTTCTTTGCAGCCATTGAATCTGAAGATGAACCAGAATGTTTAATTGATGAAGATTGTCCATCTTTATTAGCATGTATAAATGAAAATTGTCAGAATCCCTGCACAGTAAATAATCCATGTCCACCACAACAACAATGTGTAGTTTTGGACTCCCGTCCAACTAAGTCTGTATCATGTCAATGTGATCAAGGGTATTTTATAAGCAAAACTGGACAATGCACAAAAGGTACCTTAATAATTTGCATGTAAATAATATGTAGCATGATAGCACACTAACCATATTTTTATTTCAGTTGAAGGAAGACCTCAATGTTATGTTGATGAAGATTGCAAAAGAGAAGAAGTTTGTCAAACAGGAAACTGTGTCAAAGCATGTGATATTGCGACATGTGGAACATATGCAATATGCTATGAAACTCTGCATGATTCTAGATGTGAATGCCCTCCAGGATATTCTGGAAATCCCAGGACAGTCTGCTATCCATGTAAGATAAGGATTCTTCTTTTGTTTTTAATTATGATTTCTGATGTACAAAAATAACAAAAATCCCTTTCCAGTGACCCAACCGTCAATCCCAGACATCTCAAGGGGATGTACTGCAGATCAAGATTGTCCTGACTATAATGCATGTCAAAACCAAAGATGTATTAACCCTTGTGCAGAAGATGATCCATGTGCATATAATGCACTTTGCAAAGTAATTGGCCATCAACCTGTCTGTACTTGTCCTGATGGCTACATTGGATCCCCAAGAACACGATGTGAACTGCGTAAGAACTCAATAATCTTGTTTAATCAAATTTTGATGTCTTCTTGAGTTGTTGTACCAACACTATGCATTTTTTTTGCAGCAATTCAACCAGAATGTCGCCGAGATCCTGATTGTCCACAACATCTTGCATGCATAAGAGAGGAATGTAAAAATCCTTGCACACCAAGTTTGTGTGGAACTAATGCTGAATGTAAAGTTACCAATCATAGAGCTGTCTGTGCATGTTTGTCAGGATACATAGGAGACCCTTACACAATATGTAGAGAACGTAAGACTTCTTGCCTGTATTAGAATAATTTAAACTTGGTAACAATTTAGAAAATTATGTCAAAATTTTCATTAAAGAAATATGTAAAAAGTTTTATTGACAGTAATATTTGATATCTTCATCTATTGTTTTAAAGATTCAGAAAGAATTAAGTATTCTTTTTTATTTAGCTGGATGCCAAAGTGATTCAGAATGTCCAGTCACTCAGGCTTGCATAAATAGAGAATGTCAAAATCCTTGCCCATTTGAAAGATGTGGAATCAATGCTGAATGCAATGTCAGGAATCATCGGGCAAACTGTAAATGTCTACCTGGACACAAGGGTGATCCTTATGTTTCATGTAGACGGTATGAGTGCCTCGTTGACCCTGATTGTCCCAAGACTTTAGCATGCAGAAATGAGAAATGTGTTGATCCCTGTGATTGTGCAAGAAATGCAGAATGTACACCTAGAAATCACAGGGGTATTTGCAATTGCATACCAGATTACACTGGAGATCCTTATGGAATAGCCTGCACCCCAAGTAAGTTAATGTGGCCAAGTGAAGTAATTATGCTTCAGTTGTGTTCCATACCTGATTTTAATTTGTCTATTACAGTTCCTAAACCGGAACCAGTAGAAGTTGAGTGTGAAGTAGATGCTGATTGTGGAAGTAGAGAAGCATGTATAGATGAAGAGTGTAAAAATCCATGTTACACCTACAATCCATGTGTTGCAAATGCAGAATGTACAGTGTACAGTAGCTTGCCTTTAAGAACAATGACATGTGTTTGCAACCCAGGATTTACTGGAAAAGGAGACGTCAGATGTTCTAAAATAAGTAAGGGCTTCTTTACCAAAGTAATTGTAACCTCCACATTAGAAAATTTTACAATCTATATTTCTTTCTTTAGCTGAACCAGTTGTAGGATGTAGGAGTGATAATGAATGTAGTTCAGCCCTGGCATGCAGAAATGGAGACTGTATTAATCCTTGTGTCACTGAAAATCCATGTAGCAGAACAGCTAGATGTTCAGTCTCAAATCATCGTGCTTCATGTACTTGTCCAGTCGGAACAACTGGAGATCCGTATTCTAGTTGTGTAGGAAGTGAGTTCATTTTGACCTACTATTACAATACAGTCATATCAGGCTTTTTTACAAAAACCCCTCAACTTCAATCAATTTTAGAAACTTGATTTCAATAACAAAGACTTGCAACCTCTGATTTCTTTATAGAATTTTTACTTCTAACAATAATTTTAAAGTTAGAATTATGTAGACTTTTTCTTTAATGTCAAAATTTAATAAGTTAATAAATGTAAATTCAACATTAGAAAAACTTTTAATATTTATGCGTCAAAGAATTCAGGCTCTTTTTTCACCAGTTTTTAGACTGATTACACCTAAAATTTTGTATTTCCTGGTTATGACATTTTCAAATCTCAGTTTTGAAAACAAATTCTCAGTTTTACAAAAGACTTTCTGAGTTTTAACAAAAATTCTCAGTTTTCAGAAAAATTTTCAAATATTTAGATATTTTCCCACTTTTCCACATTGTTGCACTCAAAAATGACATTCAAATGGTAGTGTAGGACAAAATATTTAGAAGACTTTCTAGATTGCATGCTTCTATAGGGAATAAGTGCAGTTTCCTATCATTTTTTCCTTGAAAACAAATTTTGAAAAATTCTTAAAATTTCGTAACTCCTGGTTTTAAGATTTTTGCTCAGTTTTGCAAAAAAATATAGCATCTCAGTTTTGATGATTTTGGTGAAAAAATGCCTGAAGAAGCCTGAAAATATCAACAAAATAAGAGATAATTTTGGATTTCTGTTTCAGTTAAAAAGGGAGAGTGTCAAAATGATTATGAATGTTCTGATTCTCAAGTATGCAGGGATTACCATTGCATTGATCCTTGTAGGCAAGATAGACCTTGTGGAGTAAATGCAATTTGTAAGACCAAGTCTCATAGACCTGTTTGCGCTTGTCCAAATGGTTATGCAGGAGATCCTCATGACAATTGCTACACATGTAGGTTGAAATTAAGTCAATGGACTTAGAAGAGATCTTGCAACAATTGTGATATCATGAAAGGTTCTACTTTTTTGAAAGAATGTCTTTTGTAAGTTCTCATCAAATCACCTCATTTTCTCATGAAAAAATGTTCTCCTTTGTAATGTTACCACAATCATTGCAAGATTACTTCTAAAGCCACCCACAACAAATTTTAAGTTTAGTATCCTTCATAAGACACTCTTATCCTTTTAGATGAATGCCTCACAAATGATGACTGTCCATTATCTAAAGCCTGTAAAAATAAGGAATGTGTAAATCCGTGTGATACAACTATTTGTGGGAATAATGCTTTATGCAAGGTAGACTTTCATAAAGCAATTTGTTACTGCAGACCAGGATTGCAAGGAAATGCACACATTTCTTGTATAGAAGCTGGATGTTATAGCAATAATGATTGTGCAAATACAGAGAAATGTGATATTCCTACCCGAACATGTGAACAGCTATGTATATATGCACCATGTGCACCCGGTGCTCAATGTCGAGCTCAAAATCATAGAGAAATTTGCACATGCATTCCTCCATTAATAGGGGATGGCTACTCATCATGTGCTGAGCGTGAGTTTATCCCAATTATGTCCAAATATTTCAAAATTTCAACTTTTGTAACCTTTATTTCTAACAAGATTTAAATTTTCCAATTTTATTTTCTTTAACAAATTTATTATCATAGTAAATCAAGTAATGAGTTTTGGCAATTAAAAATTGTTTTCTTATGTAACTTACATTGAATTTTTCATAGTCAATCAGCGTTTCTTTAAAATTTCAGCTGTTGTAAGTGAGGAAGAACCTGAATGTCTGATAGATGAGGATTGTGGTTCAAAACTTGCATGTATAAGGAAAACATGTCAAAATCCATGTGTTGTCAACAATCCATGTCAACAAAATCAACAATGTCAAGTTGTAGATTCTTTACCTACTAGATCAGTTGCATGTATTTGTCAATCTGGCTTTGTAATTAGCCAACGTGGTGATTGCATGAGAGGTATAGATTGTTTAGCACAATCTGATTTGCTTTTGTTGTTGCATGTATATGAAGCAATTAGTTTGTGCTTGAAATGTGTTAGCAAATCAATAATGACCCCCAAAATTGCATGATTATTTTTCCCTTTTAGTAACCGGAAGACCTGAATGCACCAAGCATGATGATTGTCCTATAAGTGACTTGTGCCAGACGGGTAACTGTATCAATGCATGTGATGTAGAGAAATGCGGTAGTAATGCACAGTGCATACCCTCTATTCATTCAGCAAAATGCCAATGCTTGGTTGGGTTTGTTGGCAATCCCAAGAGTGCATGCTATCCAAGTAAGTAGAAACAAAACTTTTCTTTGATTTATAAGAGTAAAAAACATTCAGAGTCTATACACCAAATTTTGGTTTTTAGCTTCCAAACCCACAATATCACCAGTTGTGAGAGGCTGTGAAGGTAATGAAGAATGCCCTGATTACAATGCATGTGAAAATCAGCGTTGCATAAATCCATGTGCAGTGAGAGATCCATGTGCCGCAAATGCTCATTGTAAAGTTATTGGTCACCAACCAGTTTGCACATGTCCTGATGGTTACATAGGGTCCCCCACCACTAGCTGTGAATTACGTAAGATTGATAATACTATTATGACTGTTATACTGTTTGACTGACTGACCGTACAACTACAATATTTTGAAGGCTCATCTCTGTTGTGATGAAACATTTTTATTACTGCAAGTGAACTTTATGGTCTATTGCAATATTCTTAGATATATATTTAAATGTCCTTGTCATTAAAGAATAGGATGAATCAGCTGATTTCAAACTGTTAATCAGCTGATTCATCCTATTCAGATGAGATATAGATAATAAAGAGTGATTCTCAGATGAAGGTGTAGAATCTTCATAATCAGAATTACTCTTGTGTTGAATGGCCTTTGCACATAATGTTAGAATTGCATGTAACTATTTTTATTCTAGCTGTGGAACCTGAATGCAGAATTGATCAAGATTGCCCACCGCACCTTGCATGCATACGAGAATCTTGCCAAAATCCTTGCAATTCACATTCTTGTGGTATCAATGCTGATTGTAAAGTTACAAGGCACAGAGCATTGTGTGTCTGCAGAGCTGGTTATATAGGAGATCCCTACTCCATTTGTGAAGAACGTAAGAAATTTAAATCTTGAAAATAAATTTAGAAATCAAGTTTTTCACAAGTATCTTAAATTTCTTTAACATATTTTTCTTTAGCTGGATGTAAAAGTGACTCGGAATGTCCCCTAACCCAAGCATGTATAAACAGAGAATGTCAAGATCCTTGCCCATATGAAAGATGCGGAATAAATGCAGAATGTTCTACTCAACGTCACAGAGCTAAGTGCACATGTCCACCTGGTTATGAAGGAGATCCTTACAGACACTGCAAAAAATATGAGTGCTTGTCAGACCCTGATTGTCCTGATATACTTGCATGCAGAAACAAAAAATGTGTAGATCCATGTGACTGTGCTAGAAATGCTCAATGTAGTCCAAGAAACCACCGAGGCATATGCACTTGTATACCAGGTTTTGTTGGAGATCCTTATGTCAGAGGATGTGAAAAAAGTAAGCTGCAGTTGATTTTTTATCCATTTTCTGAGTTTCTTTCTTTTTCTTTGATTAAATTGCTAACTACCCAAAAATTTCAGTTCAAGAACCTGTGATTGATGACAGATGCAAAGTTGATGCAGATTGTCCAAGCAAACAAGCATGCATTAACAGGGAATGTGAAAATCCATGTTACCTGTTCAAACCATGTGTACCAAATGCAGACTGTGCAGTTTATAGTACACTTCCCTTGAGAACAATGACTTGTGCTTGTAGACCAGGATTTACAGGAAAGGGTGATGTGAAGTGTTCTCCAATAAGTAAGCATAAAAATATATCTTTCATTAAAAAGATTTGCCTAAAGTGTGCAAATCAACTTCTTGAATAATGAAACCATATTGTATTGGTTCTGTTTAACAGAAGAAATAACAGTAAACTTGTTAAACACCAAATAAGTTTTTAAAATTTTTTGATTCACTATTTATTTTGATCTTTTTTCTATAACTTCAAGGAGAAACAATTGAGGCAGGATGCAAGTCAGATGATGAATGTCCTTCCACACAAGCATGTAGAAACAGGCAATGTATAAATCCATGCATTTTGGAGAATCCATGCACTTCAAGAGCAACTTGCACTGTTGAAAATCACAAACCTAGATGTTCATGCCCAATTGGTATGACAGGTGATCCTTATGTGTCTTGTGATCCTGTTCGGAAAGGTGAATGTCAGTTTGATAGGGAATGTAATGACAATGAAGCTTGTGTTAGCAACTACTGCAGAGATCCATGTCAAGTTGATAGACCATGTGGTCAAAATGCGCTTTGCCAAGCATCATCCCACAGAGCTGTTTGCAGATGTCCTTCTGGATTTGCTGGGAATCCTCATACAGCTTGCTATGATTGTGAGTTTGATTTCACTTAATATTTACATTTCATTTCACATTTGCTAGTTCTTGATTTCCAAAGGTACTTTGTAACTTACCTAGGTTCAATTAAAATGAATAAAATAAGCTAATTCCAGTCCTGATTTTTGTTACAGAAAATCTTAAAATTCCTATAAATGTTACTGCAATATTACAAAGCGGAATCATTTTTTAGTTTTTAGGTAATTTTAAAAGTAAAATTTACCATAACTTCAATCATTTGAAAAGAAGTTTTAAGCAAATGCAATTTTGTATAACTACTTATTCACCAGCTTCTAAAACTTGCCTTTAATAGATATTTTCCAAGGAAAATTTTTAAAGACCTGACTGATTATTTTCTAATTTCTTATACCCACCTAGATGAATGTCAAGTTGATAATGATTGTCCTTATGACAAAGCTTGTGTGTCAGAGAAGTGTGTTGACCCATGTCGATCTACTGCTTGTGGTAGTAGAGCAGAATGTAAAGTGGAATTCCACAAGGCAGTTTGTTACTGCCCACCCGGTCTACAAGGAAGTCCTTACATATCATGCATTGATGTTGAATGTAGGCAAGATACAGACTGCAATCAAAATGAAAAGTGTGACTTAGATTCCTTGACTTGTACCTTACTGTGTACATTAGGAAATCCATGTGCACCACAAGCTAGATGTGAGGCAAAGAACCACAGAGAGACCTGCATTTGTCCAAGGCCTCTTATTGGTGATGGTTATTCATCTTGTGCTGAACGTAAGCAAATTCAATTTGAATTGAAAATTGGGGGTTTCGTCCTAAAAAACAAGTTTTGAAATGGCAACTGAAATATATTTTTCTTATAGAGAATCTTATTTGGAAGGTAAAGTTTGACTCAGTTTTCAGAAAAGTTAAAAATTATTCCCAGAAAAGTTATTTTCCTTTTCAGTCATTCCTCAATTTTTAACTCTCTGGGCCAAAAATTGAAGATTCTAGCCTAAATAGAAAAATTGAATAACTTTTAATATGGCCTATAGATTTATTTGCTTATTGTTACCACATAAACCCTTGAAATCCCCTATTTTAAGGTTACTTCATTAGATAGATTCCAATTTTAATTGTAAAATTATTTTTTAGCCATTGAAGCAGAAGAAGAACCTGAGTGTAGAGTAGACAAGGATTGTCAGAGACAATTAGCATGCATAAATGATGAATGTCAAAATCCCTGTAGAATTAATAATCCTTGTGATAGAGATCAAAAGTGTGTTGTTAGTGACACCGTACCCACCAGAACAATATCTTGTGTATGTCCTGAGGGAACTGTCTTTGGAAATGATGGTAGATGCACAAAAGGTATTTCCTTTAAAGATGTTATTTATTGAGTTACTGAGATTTGTAATTTATAGATAATGCATGATTTTTACCTCTTTGTAGTTGAAGGAAGGCCTCAATGTTATGTGCATGATGATTGTCCTTATACCGATGTCTGCCAAAGTGGGTCATGTATCAATGCTTGTCTAGTTGAAAAATGTGGCAGCTATGCAATTTGCACTGCTGCTCAGCATTCTGCGCAATGCAGATGCCCTGATGGATTGACAGGGAACCCTAGAGTAGCATGTTCATCATGTAAGTAGAGCACCAAAATAATATTTCCTGAAAAAGTATATTTTACTTCACACCGTGACTGGAGTCGAAAAAAGTAAAAAAAAATTCTCCGGACAATCCGATGGTTCTGGGGGACTGGTATAACCTTCAGAATGATGGGAATATGCTTGGTTTCTCCATAGCAACTCGTCCGAGCGAGAAATTTCACATTTGAATCCGTGAAAATTGCTCCAAAAGGGGCTAAAATGGTTATTTTAGGGGCCAAAATTGCATATATTTTGACAAATTGTGGCAAATTTTTCCACAATTCATGTTAGAATTTCCATTACTTTCAGAAAACGAGAAAAAAAATTTTTCTTGAAAAATGTTTTTTTCAATTTTTCCCAAAAAAAATTTTTTTCAAAAAAATTATTTTTTTCAATTTTTTCTCGTTTTCTGAAAGTAATGAAAATTTTCACATGAATTGTGGAAAAATTTGCCACAATTTGTCAAAAAATATGCAATTTTGGCCCCTAAAACAACCATGTTGGCCCCTTTTGGAGCGATTTTCAAGGATTTGAATGTGAAATTTCTTGCTCGGACGAGTTGCTATGGAGAAACCAAGCATATTCCCAAGCAGAACCATCAGATTGTCCGGAGAATTTTTTTTTACTTTTTTCGACTCCAGACACGGTGTGACTTATAAGAAAATGATTTATGCACAAAAGTGAAATGTGAGAAAATAGTAACACTGTATTGATTAAGTTTTTTGAAGAATGCAGCACTTTCAATCTCTCTCAATATGTTTTCTGTCTATTCCATTTCACTAGTTCTTAATACAAATGCATGAAGCATGTTCTTTTCTTGTCTCCATAGCCAAGCCCATTACTGAACCAAATGTAACACCAGGATGTGATAGTAATTCTGATTGCCCAGATTACACAGCATGTGAAAATAGATTGTGTATAAATCCTTGTGCTCAAAGAGATCCCTGTGCCAGAAACGCTAATTGTAAAGTTAAGGGCCATCAACCAGTTTGTACTTGCCCAGATGGCTATATTGGGTCACCATATACAGATTGTAGGCTACGTAAGTTTACAAAACACATTCAATATTTTTTTAATTACATTTGTTTTAATGTAATTGATGGATTTTCAAAATAGTGATTTTAATGATAAGTTATTGCAGAGGCTGTGTGATTCAGTTTTATCTGACTGCCCTTCCTTAATAGCGTCATTCAGATAAAGCTAAATCATGTTAACTTAAACACTGCCCCGAAAAAAGTGGGAATTTTTTTTTTTGAACATATCTCAACACTCAGACATCACATAGAAGAAATATAGATATCAAAATGAAATAAAAATTTCTTTGTTCCAATGGTAATTGTATGTAGCTATCCGATTGGTGAAATAGTATCTGAGATATTATCATAAATGTGAAGACACTCCCAATCCATAAGTATACAAAATATGGAAGA
>JAOWAT010095558.1:0-10645 GCA_028571025.1 Longipedia americana
GGCCTCAATTTGACCATATCCTCGAATTATCCCAAACCATGACATCGCGGCAATAATCATGGCTGTAAATTATTATTTCTTAGAGGTAAAGCAACTATTTTTCTTTGTTTTGTCAAGAAAATAAATGGATCATTGCAAAAATGTTCTCGTGAGAATTTTCAACTCAAAATCTTTCAGTCTGGTTGACTTCCGATTTAGTACAGTGAAATCAGAGGATTATTTTAGATATCAAGAATGATAACAATTTAATCCATTCTGTCTTTTTTTGACGCCGTTTTAAATGCGACCGAATTTGAGAAATTTCGTAAATGTCAGTTTCGCAATTTCGAGGCTCAGTTTTTGAAAGAGTTTCTCAGTTTTTGGAAAAATTTCTCAGTTTTTGAAAAAGTATTCTCAGTTTTAGAAAAAATAAATTAAAAAGTTTTCTTTCCTGTTGTCAACGGCGGGAATCGAAAAGCCTGCCATTATACTAAGACATTTTTAATACAGAAAAATTCTTCAAGCTGTTTTGAAACTGCCATCTGGTGGAACTTTAAATTTGGATTGTTATTGCATATTTTCAGCATTTGTTTAATTTTTCCAATGAAAATATTACCTTAGAATATGAAATTTATTGACAATTTTAATATTTCAATACGACTATTCTTTTCTCACTTTGATCGTCAGAGGTCTCCACTAAAACAGCTTTTAGATCGGAATGATGATGAGTGATTACACCGTTTTTATAAGAATATGGAAAATTGAGTTGAAGCTCGGATATTCTTATTTTTTCCGAATTTTAAGCTAAAAATATTCTTATCATATTCTTATTTTTCGCATCCTAAATTAAACATATAGGGGGTAAAAACCAAAAATTTTCTCCTGCGGGCGTAGCAAAAATTTTAATGCTTTAATTAAAAATTGTCATGAAAACTAGCTTTAAATTAAAAAATCAAGGTGTTCCTCTGAAAAAATTGTAATTTGAAGCTCAGTCATATTCTTATATTATTCTTATTTTTTCGGAAATTTGAAGCTCATATTCTTATAAACTTTATTCTTATAAGAAAAAACCGGTGTAGTTAGTACGTCGTATAACACCTTATTTTAGAGTAAGGCAAATGCAAAATGCTAACCTACATAGAGGCATAACTGAATAATTAGAATTCTACTTCTACTCTAAAATCAATATCAAAAAATACTGTTCAGAATTGCTTGTCTAATTGAAGCCTTCTTGAAGAAAATATTTTTATAGTAAGATTTGCTTCATAAATTTGATGAATGAAAATGATGCTGCGTACGATTCCCTGTCAACAGCGTGTGTTTTATGATCCATATATTAGATTTCAAAAATTATCATAAAATTTTCTCGACTAATTGTAAATTAGTCATTGATTAATATTGAATTGTAATTATTTGAGTGGATGTATCAAACTGACAATGTCAGCTCAAAAATTTGTACAAATTTTGAAAAATATTTTTGGATGCTCCCTAGGATTTTGGATCTTGAAGGGAGCATCCAAGAGGATTTTTAAAACTCTTTCAGATTGGTGAGATATCATTGCCTCAAAATTTGTATGAATTAATCAACTTGGTACATCCATATAAATAATAACAGTTAATTGATCCAATTTCTAGTGAACTGGTAATAATTTACCTGTCACAATGATAATAAGACATTAGATTTCAAATTATGTATTACAACCATCCGCCCATCTTTGTTCATATCAAGAAAAGAGCATCCGAAGTAATAAGTAAAACTCTGAAAAATTTGCTTTTCAGAAACCCAATTAATTTGACATAAAAATTTAGCATGAACAAGAAAAAATATAATGGCTGTAAGGTACAGTGCTATTTATGAAGAGAGTCTTAAATTTGGGAGTGGCTTCTTGAGAAAATTTCACAAATACTTTTGGTCCCAAATTTTAAGTATATTTGTCACCTAGTATTTTCCATAAGCTTTTCAGCCAAATCTAGGACATTTTTTGAATCTCCATATTAAAGACTCCCCCAGCAAATTTCGGACTGGTGTTTTTGTTCATATGTTGGGTGTCAGATTTCGTAAAGATATGTTTAAGATATCAAAATGTTGCCTTAAATCTCACCTTTTTAATGGTATTAGAAGCTTTTCAATTGGTTTAGTACAGTTTCCAAGATTTTGCAACAAACCTATGAGCGCTCAAAATTCAAAATCATACAATAAGGGTAATTTTAGGTTATGATGGTTTTTCCAATAATTGTTATGATGTATGATGTAAAGAAGTTTTAAAGAAGCTTCATTGTTTATATGAACGGAAGAGAGAATTTAAATTTTAATCACCAACATATTCAGAAGCATATTAAATAAATATCCACAACAAATTTGACTCAAACATATTTGATTATGGCAGAATTCTAAATGTTTTGTCATTTTCTGTAATTTGGGATTTTGAGTGGTCTTACATTTGTTGCAATATCTCATAACCTACTGAATCAAATGGAAAGCTACATATACCATTGGAAAGGTGAGATTTAAAGCTAAATTTTGATAGCTGTAACATTCTTGTGCGACATCTGAGCCCTGAGTTATGAATAAAAAGGTCAGTCCGAAATTTGCTGGGGGAGTCTTTAATTTCACATACTAGATATTTTGTTAAGGATTTAAGGAACAATTTTTGAAGGTTATTCTTATTTTTGATTGCATAAAATTGTTTTAAACATATGTTGCCATATATTGTAACACAATCAGTAATTTTGTTGATTTAGTCAAGGACTTCTATAATATACAGAGTTAGTTATAGAAATGTTAAATGTGAAGGAAGTAAATTAAGCAAAAAATTCTAATTCCAAATTCAGAAAACTTTACACAATGAAAAATTGATGAGCAGTATCACTTCAGACGAAATTATAGAGTTCGTTTCCATCAGTAGGGCCACCTGAAATAAATAATCAACAATAAATAATTCATTTTATTAAGCAAAAGATGAAATTTATCATTGATTAGTTCTTACAAGTGGCCCTACTGATGGAAACAAACACTATCTATTACTGAAATATTTCAACAACACTTATTTTGTAAGAATCATTTAATTCTAAATTCATCTGTTTTTCATTATAGGAATATCCATTCCTAGTTGTAAATGGAAAAGAATCTGATAAAAGCCTTTTTAATTTCATTCAATCTGAAAAGGCCAAACTATTTGAAGAATGGCTTCAACCATTCTTCATAAACACAAAATTTGGAGTATATAAAATTAATTTGCGCCCATTTGCTGGTCTGGGTGATGCACCTACAATTTGGAAAGGAACTGGTAGTTCTCAAGGTGGATATTTTGGCTGTCCTGTTGCAACCTGTTTCAAATGGGATTGGCCATTTTATTATGAAGTAGTTTCCTCTGTCTTAAAATCACTTCCAGCAATTTTGCATTCATGGAGAATAAATGATCCTTTGCCAGGTATAAACCAAAAACCTCCGATCCTTCAAGGAAATATTTCAAAAAGTTTAAAAGCTCGTAATCTCCACCATTATGTCATAAATCCACTTGATCCATTGCACCTCTCTGGATGCAATCCTATGATCATGAAAGCCATTCTTGGAGTTGATGTTGAAGCACTATCTTCAAAGCCAATTAAAAAGTCTAATAATAGTTCATCAAAATCTAAAAAGAATTCTAAAAATACTTCTAAAACTAAATCAAATTCAAAATCTAAACCTCTGACAAATCAACCACCAAAAAATAAAGCAGTTTATAAGTCAATGGTGATGGATTCCCTCTTGAGAATATTGAAAGAAAATTCAAATTCTGAAAATTCTGTAGGTGTAGATGATGCTTTCTGTCCTTCAAGTCATACTGATTATCGGATTCTTCTTGGAAAATTGCTTCTCTATTTTAAGAATTGTCATAGAGAAGGCAAAAATCCATTTGTTTCATTGTCTGAGGACAAACTACTTACACTTGATGTTCTTTTTCAAGTAAATTCAGAAATGTACAATTCTGTCAGCTTTGATAAAATCAGGCAAGCTAAAAATTGTTTGAGATTAGTTGTGGGAGGCTATATACTACATAACTTAGTACTCGAGCTTTGTGAACATACATACAAAACCTATGTTCATGAAATTATTGCTCATGCCGGACTCATGAAATTGATTTATGGGTCAACAAGTTATTTCTGTTGTGACTCTTTTGAAGCTCAATTTAAAACCATGGTCAAAAGTAGGGTTTACTTTTTGATTAACAAAATTTCTAATTAAAATAGTAAATGAAAGTTAGGGACTCTAAATTTTTATTTTATAAGAATACGATTTTTCAAATCTTTGGTAGGTATCTTATTAACGAAATATACTTAAGCTTAGCAATTAAAAATTGGAAAATTGGTTCTGATTATGTTTTTTTAAATTTTTTTAATCAATTGTGTAAACCTTTCTTTCAGTTCCACTATCTCGTTTTTCCAACAATCATGAAACCCTCACAACTATCATGGAACGTCAAGTAGCAAGGTCAGATATTTTATTTGCATTCCCTAAAAGTGTAAATGAGATAAAACCTGTGTCACCAATAGAAAAATTGGCTGAAAAACTAGACTTTGAAAATTTGATAATTCCTGCAAGGTTTTGTATAGGTCGAGACTATGAGGCATTGACACAGTTTCTAGGAAAATTTGACTATGAGAAGGTCATAATTTGCATATACCAGGGATTATTAACTTTTTGCAATCAAGAGCCTAATTTTCCATTTTTACCCTGCGCAGCAAGGGTTACTAGGCCACTGGCGTTGGGGTTGTTGTTGTTGTTGTTGTTGTTGGGGTTTGCAATCCAAGTTAAAGTTCATCCTGAAATCGGCTCTTTAAGCCCTTGGTTCATTTTCCAACTGGATGGTATGATCAAAGAGGGTTGTCGAATGAACTTAGGTCCAAATTCACTCAAATTGTTGTTCTCCTTCTTGTCCTTCTTCTCAAGAACCAATGTTTATAAGCTTCTAGACTTGCTGAAAGACTGATATTCTTGGATTTAAGAGTTGTAAAAAGTTTGTGAAGGATTTAGATCTCAGGTTCACTTTGCTCTTCTTAACAGAGGTTCCTGTAAGTCTTTCCTGCGCAGGGTACTGGGGTTCCAGGCCTTGTTACATTTGTCTCCTTATTGTGGAAATCCACTGAAACAACTCATTCCAGAATAGTACAATGAGGGTAATAATAAAATCCTGGGAAGGGAAGAAAGGCTTTTTTACAATTGTTACTAAATAAAAAGTTGTGAAATTTGGTATGGTAACAAAATTTAGGTCAATATTGGACATTTACTTTTTTCCCATATTATTCATGTCAATTTGTTTTATGCACTTTTTGATCCTCTGAATTTACTGTTCTCTGTTCTGTACAGACCATTTCTCCTCATACACCTTCATAAAAGGTTTTGATAGAAAGAAGAAGAGCATTTCATTCAAGAGAATTCATGATTTCATACAAAACCACGATTTCGAGAATTTTACCGCCTGCATGGAATCGCCAATTCCTTGGCGCACAAACATGGTATGGAAATTTTATTACATTCATTGGAAAACTGAATGTTAGAGGTTTCTAAAACACCTCTTACTTTTGAAATTTGAAGCAATATTTTCTGAGAAATTGACGATTTAGTTTGTCCATAATTTTTCCGATCAGAGTTTAGTAACAAATGCCAAAAAACGTTCCTTCCCTTCCCAGGATTTTATTATTATCCTCACTGAACCAATAATGGTGCGAAGGTAAAAATGTACCATTGCACTAATAAGGACAATCAAAAATGGATTGCTGGCAAAGGTTTCAGGACAATTACTGGTCTTAATCAGAAGTGTTTGAGTGTAGATGTCAGCTCTGAGCATGTTTCAATAAAGGAGTGTAATAACTACACCAGAAATCAAAGGTGGTCTTATGATATGTTGACTTGCAGGCAGGCTGTTTTGACAAAATTGCTCCAGAAACTGAGTGCCAAATATTTCATAACAAAATGCGAATTTTTTAGACTTCAGAAATAAGATGGGCCATGGTGTCAGTAATTAGGTCAGGATGTAGATCAACTTAAAGTCCTTTTAATGCTGGTTCCAAAAATACCCTTATTCCTTTTGTTTGATGCCTCCTTCAGGTTTTGTTTATTTTCACACTTTCCGGGATTTTTCTGCTTACAGTTTTGACAAACATTGTCAGGAGCTTCCTCTGTACTGACACATAAAATACATTATGTAAATTCAGTTGTACATTTAGTTAGTGAAATGTAAGGACTGGTAGCCACCCCTTCTGGGCATTTTTTGAGATGAGTAAGGGCATTTTTGAAGTCAGTGAGACAAGAGGATTTTTTAAGTCACATCCAGGCATCAATTTCAAATTTTTTTGGATGACCCACCCTATCAAAAAGTCAACTATTAAGTAGGTTGTCTCACCAAAAATGAAATTACATTATGTTCACCAAAGGACCAGCTTTCCCAACAGATTTTAGTCTGCTGAATCCAAAAATATCAATATTTTGACAAAAATGCTTTTTAAGATGGCCCTACCTTCATTTCAAAAGCCTCACAATTATATTGTGGTGTATTCATGCATTTACAAAATTTTTATTGTGTGAGCCAGGAAGTTTTGTTTCATGAAAACAATAATAGAGCAAAAAAATTATGTGAAAGTGTGTAAACTGCTTTTTTATGGCATGGTAGAGCCATCTAAAATTGACTTTTTTGAAAATATGAGATCAGATTTGGATTCTATGACTCAAAATTTACAAGGATAGTTGGTTCTCTTGTAATTCTAGGACTCCGTGAAACACCCTATTTTTAGGGTCAAATTTGGATTTTTATATTTTTCTTAAATATCACATAAAATATCTTGTGTGAGGTAACTTTTTCTTTATTAACCCTGTTAAATATCATCATTTTGGGAGAATTTTGATGAAATTTCTTTATTCTAAATAGGGGTCGGAAAAAATCAGATTTTGCTTCCAATTTCATGGAGTGTTGTCTCAATTGATGCATTTTGACCCAAAACTGATTGCTAACTAAACATATTTCTAAAAAAAATATTTAGGGCAGCAATGGGCAGTTCAAGTTTATTTCAGCACAGGCTTTCTTTCACTTAATAAGGCCCCATTTATTAGAGTGAATTTGGAGTGCTCAGAACTACTCATGGCCGTCATTTTTCCAAAGTTTTCTTCAGCAATCTTATTTTTTATACATTTGAGCAGATTTAGCTTGGTTCAAAGGCCCTCGGTCACTTTTAGCATTTCACTACATAGATTAGTCCGAGCCCTAGTATTAAGGCTGGGTATGAATAAAAATATCAATTCCAACAGTTTTTCAAATATTTCAAAGAGTTTTTCAAATATATATTTAACCCTGATCTACATTCAGAAAAACAATTTCTATTCATTGGTCCTTTGATTTATTTAAGTTTGAACAACTTCTGGACTTTCTTGGATAGTGTGGATAACTTTGCAAAATATGAATAAATTTTTCATCCCATTTGAAACTTTTTTTAAAGTGAGCTCTGAAAAACGAATATAATACTAATAATTAACAAATTCCCCCTTCCCTTATTAAACTGTATTGGTGCTTTTTACCCTATAGAAACGCCATTATGAAGCATCTTTATTTTCATACTTGGCACTTGTCAAAAGCAAAGTTGAGTGACGGTTAATCAGTTTTAAAATCATCAAAAAAGCCTGCAGGATACAATCATCAGATGATGTACATAAGTGTCTTGATGTTAAATTCGGAAGCTTGAATGGCAATGTTATTGTGTTTCCCTGTCATGGAAGCAGTAATCAAAAGTGGGATCTGCTGCCATCTGGTGCAATGAGGAACAGAGAGCATGGGCAGTGTCTGGAGGCTGCAAATGGTGCAAGTGTTAAAATGTACAACTGCAATGATATGTCCGAACAGAGATGGGAGTGGAGCAACTAATCAATTAAGCTAAAGCAATATTATTCCAAAATTGATTAAACATAATTTTGATTATAGACATGCTTGTACAGGCTTTTTTTGCCAAAAAATAGAGAAATTTGGCAACAAATTTCTGGAGAAACTCAATCCGAAATCAAAAAACTCAAAAATACAAGATTTTTAGAAAATGGCTATTTCTATAAACTTTCCGTAACTGCTCTTTTTTACTCCAAAGTGGGTGAATTAGGGAAAAATTATGGCAAAAGTCCATTTTTGTTATAATTTTAATCCTGCAGCTATTTACATAGAACTATCTAAGTCGCTATAAAGCCAAAATTCTATTTAGTAGTGTGTGCGATAGCAGAGCACGGGAAAAAAGGGAGAAAACTTTTGATTGGGGAATTGAGGAGCAAAAGACATCAAGCCAAAATTGGCAATATAATGACCTAGAAAATAAATGTTTTTGGATAAAGGATTCGAATTATACTTAAAGGGCCACTAAACTCAAAAATGAAGTTGGGCTCATATGCAGGAGGAACCTCTAAAGGTAAAAAAAACCTTTCAAATTTTTTTTTCTTTACACAAAAGTTCAGATTTTGGCAATTACGGTTTTCCAAATACGGTTGGAGTTTTTCATTTTGAGAACACACCCTAATTTGATGCAACTTAAAAATGATTTTTTTCTGGGAAAATCAGTACAGTACACAAATACATAAAACAAAGTAGCACATTGTGTTTTTTGTACCTTTGTACTTTGCTTATATTCCCAGAAAATGATCATTTTTAAGTTGCATCTAATTAGGGTGTGTGCTCAAAATGAACAACTCCAACCGTATTTGGAAAACCGGAAATGCCAAAATCTGAACTTTTGTGTAAAGAAAAAATTTTTTGAAAGGTGTTTTACTTACTTTTAGAGGTTGCTCTTGCATATGAGATAGACTTCATTTTTGAGTTTAGTGGCCCTTTAAGAAAAGTTCCATGTTTTTCTCTAAATTGCCATGGTCCGATGAGACGTCACATTTTTGTTTCATGATAATGAAAGATACAATATTTTTCATCACAAATTTATGGAGGGAATAGTTCTACAATTGAGTCTTTTGAGTTGCTTCACTTTGAGTGTTCAATGTGATCTTTTATTTGTGAGGTCAACCACTCCACCCCTTCATGGAGACCCTCTCCAGTGACAGCATTGCTAGCGCATATATGCCACGGTTTGTCCATAATGCGTTCCAAGCCGAGGGTTTGCGTCACTTTGACACTAGAGAGCGCATCGCGCAAGTCCATCTTGTTGGCGAAGAAGAGAATTGGGATTTTCCTGGCTCTGATGTCTGGATGTTGGAGGAGCATGTCCAGCTCGTCTGAATGCCAGAAATGAACATAAAAGGTCAAATTTAGGATTTTCCTTCAGAGCAAAATATTTCATTTATTAGTTAATTCCTGCCATCATGGAAATGAACTTGGTGAGATGTACCCAAAAAAAGAATAAAGAATTTTTCCTATACCCAGGCTTTTTTTGACAAAAATTTTCCAAAAACAGCAAAATTTTTTGAAAAACTCAGCAAAAATTAAAAAACTCAAAAATATGAAATATTTAGATTTCAAAATGACCCAAAATCTTGACTTTTTGTTACAAATTTTGCAAAAAATCGTGAAAAATGACCAGATTTTGGCAAATTTAGGTCAAATTTTCGAAAAACTCAGCTAATTTCTGAAAAACTCAGTCAAATTTTCAAAAAACTTAGCAAAATTTCCCGAAAACTCAGCTTCAAAAACACGAAAACTCAAAAATACGAAATTTTTAGATATTTAACCAGTCTAAAAACTGTCAAAAAAAGAGCCTGTAATGGTGGACTTTTATGTTCTTTCTTAATCTAAAACTTTGTAGAGGGTCTCAGATGGTCTCAGAATATGTGCAATCTCCAAAAACTTTCAGGAGTCTAATCAATGGATTTCCCAATTTTACACTCCTGAAAGTCTTTGTAGATTTCACAAATAATGAAGATTTAAAGAAACAGCTGCGTAGTGTTTGAAAAATTAGCCTGTGGCTGAAAATCTGCTGGGATGTCTCAGATGTGAAAAATCCTTTTTTTAGGGAATTATAAAATAATATCTTGGTACGTTGGACCGAAAATAATTTATTCCTTGGCAAGACTTAGCTGATGTTCTGCCCAAAACTGGTCATTTTTAGGATGTAAATTCAAAATCGTAATACAAACATATAACTAAATTGGTTGGACATGTTATTTCATCCAGTTCCATGCACATTTGTAATGACATTTTGAATGTGCAATTTTGTGCATGGAACTGGATGAAATAATACATCCAACCGATTTAGCTATATTTTCATATTACGATTTTGAATATACACCCTAAAAATGACCACTTTTAGGAAGAACACCAATTAAATAATCATTGATTTTCATGAAGCTTAAGTTTACCTTTATTGATTTTTCATACTTCTTTTTCAATATTTTCGCAGCTTTTCCAAAGTGAGGCAGACTTTTCCAGCATGTTTGAAATGTACACGAACCACTCACTCCATGGCAACGACATTTTAAACCCAAAGATTTAATCAAGGCCTGAAAGAGAAAGAAGGTTAAGATAAACCTTGAATTACTACAGTGTTAGCCATGAAGAGAGTCTCAAACTGGGGAGTGGCTTTTTGAGAAATTTGCACTAATAATGCGGGGCCCAAATTTTAACCACAGTCTTATGGGGTACCCTAGTTTTCCCCATAAACTTTTTAGCCCATTCTGAGACACTTTTTGAATTTCCATATTATTTCTATTGGA
>JAOWAT010095669.1:0-10644 GCA_028571025.1 Longipedia americana
TTGGACCCTTACTATTCATTGCCGTCCATCTGTTTATCACTCTAATTCTTATTATCGTTTTAAATCCGGTAAATGACTATTTCTTGAAAAAAAGCCATATATTCTCAGGAGTAGGCTCAGGAATCCTGATCTTCATTTGCGCGTGGATGATTGTCCATAACATTGTATATACTTTGTGAAGGAATATTTCTTTCTATTAAATTCAAAATATCAAACTAAATACCGTCTATTCTGAAAAAAGATTGGCATCCAGACTTTATCGGAGAAACTTTTAATTTTTTTGTAATATCAAATTTAACAAAGTCACTAAAACATGCAAAACTACAGTCATCTCAGATAATAGCAAGTTTCTCAAGGACAATTAACGTAGTGGTGTGGTCAGCTTTAACGAAGTCGACGCTAAAGCTAAAAGATGGTTGATGAAGTGAACTCCGGTTCAGAATTCCAAGGATAAGAAAACTTTGGGCCCGCGTTAGAGTAAAGAAATGTAAATATTTCATCGGGAGACATCGTCGACTATGACCATCATCAAATAAATGTAAAACAATAGCTCGGTCAAATTTGGAACATATAAATAGTTTCAAAACAAAAACCTTTATCATTATCTAAAGTCGAAATTTCGGTATCATGGGGAGACGTAAGATAGGGTTTTTAGTGGTAAATAACATACTTCTTATTCGGTTGCTATCTCGCATTTTAATGCTACTTTGTGTACTTCGCAATAGTAAATTTTCATCACTTTTATCAATTTCTCTCTATTTAATTCATCTCCACTCTCGTTACTATCCCCTGCTCGCTAATTGCAATCATATGTATATATTTTGGAGTTTTAGGTTACGTGTTTGGTCTTATGCCTGGATTTATATCAAATGTTAAAGGAAAAGAAGAGTTCAGGAAAGATTTCGAATGCTGGAAACAGGAGACTGGATTTCTTGTTCGCAAAGTATATAGTTATGGTAGGCTTGGTTGCTATTAACTTCCTCCTGCATTTCCAATTGGCTATAAGTAGCTTTGGAGATTGCAACCTTTAAAGTCTAAAGACTTCTCTCCTACCTTTTAAAGTGTAAACATGGAACTTTAAGGCATCAATTCAGTTTTCTTGATTGTTGACTATGAAGTACTAACAAACCTAAGATAAGTCAAGGGGTCTCAGAGCAAAAAAATTCTAAGGGAAAAAATCCTTCAATAGTTAGGACAAGAAAAACGCAAAAAAAAACCATACAACATTCCCTACTAAATTTAGTCAGTACCCAGTACAGTTGTGTATTGCTCGAGAAAATGGTTTTATTACCTCAACATCTTCATAGGATTTATAGTCCTACACGCTGGATTGATTCCATTATACGTGAAAGCAACATCCCTCATCACCAAAAGAGTGAAAGTAACCCTCGCAAAGGAATTAGTCTTTTGATAACTCAATGCTCATTTTGTGTTAATAATTATTTGGAGATAATATTATGTAAAAATCTAAAATATAGCGTTGGAGGTACCCCAATATAACATAGCCCGGAAAGTAGGCACCCCATAGGGGTGCTAATGTTTCCATATTGGATGAAAGCGATCCCTAGTCTCCTTTAAACAAATCGCAATTCAGAGGATTCTACAATCTAGCATTGGTTTTTGCAGGAATGGTCTTGTTCTCGAGACCCATCGTTCGCTACGTTGACACCGGATATTTTTTCGACACCTATCTCTTCTAAACTTTCATGAAAGATTTTTGGCTTTGCCTGTCATTATGGCCACTCTTCTTTCTGTGGTCTTTCACATCCCTTTTCATTCAAAAACTTATTATCTGGGGAATGCCAGAAATCATTGGAACAATTCTTCAGCAATTCACTCAATTGGGTCTTTTTGTTTTTTCGGCTGTTTTGGTCTTTTAAAGATAGTGGTGTGCATCTCATGTCTGTTTCACCGTTCTACAAACATGCGTTCATTGGATGAAAATGCATTCCTACTCAATTGTTAACAGAGACTATCGTAGACAAGCAAAGTAAGCAAAGAAAAAAGGATAAAAACAGTTGTCTGATTACCCAAAAAATGTCAATATCAAAAACTTCATTCTTTTCATGTGGACTCCATGGCTGGTCTATGGATAATATCCCCGCAGGAGTACAATTAGACTGGGATACATACTAACAAAAATAATATACGAGGCATTGGGCATTCTAGCATCGTATATCATATGGACCGAATACTTACAAAACTGGATATTGATGGGAAAATAAATCCATATTTTGGAGCTAAACATGCGAGGATACTTGGGAGGGATGTGGTTCGTGATAGTCGTCTTCAACGTAGTGTTCTAGTGCAATACCAACCTTTTCGCAGAGATAACAAGATGCGATTCAAGATAATACTACGAATTATGGTGGGATTCAACATCAAACTAAGAATTCAACCGTCTCTGGAACAAACCAGTCCATCTATTCCTCTCCCGACACATATACTTTGAATTGATAGTAATCTATCGAAAAAGCAAACCATTTGCACTTGCCATAACATTCTTATTTAGTGCACTATTGCATTAGTACCTGTTTTTGTTGGTGTTTCGGAAGATCAGACCTGTGTTTATGACCATTATTGTTGCACAGATTCCAGTTCTGTTTATGTGGAGAAAAATATCGGGAACGAGAATTGGACACTATATGTTCTGGCTTACTCTGCTTTTTGGGCTTTCATTAACTCTTTCCTTGTATCTTCGGGTTGATGATGATATTACCTAACAGTTCACCAGGAAATTTTGAGTTTGTCTTGCTTGATTTTATAAAAAAAATTAGAATCTCATTATTACTTATAATACAGGACACTGATTTCTATATGATTAGCGTCTAAGCCTGTGTGAAAAGTTTGATCAATCGATATCGATATCAGTATTATAGATGTAAATAAGGGGTACTAACCCCTAAATTGGATAGAATCGTGTTTCTTAAACTGGATTATTTCAAAATAAATCAAGTATTCGATGCAGAGCCACTACAATCAAACTTACAGCCGTTGCAATAAATGAAATTAGTGCGATGGTTGCCGGAATTCCTGCTGCAAGAAGCACTATTGCTCCAGTTGCTACTAAGACAGCAACAATGATTGCCACAATGACAAAGATAATGAAAGCGATATCAGTAATTAGTTTGATAATTTTGTGAGTTGACCAACCTGAATTCTTGCGAACTTCTTAATGGGCTTTTGAATAGAGTTTGGAGTCAGCTTGGGAGAGATAAGATATCGCTTTTTTAATAACTGGATCTTTGTCTTTAACCTTATCAAGTGCTTCAGCCATTCTACCAGCTAATGTCATAAAGAAATCGGGTGCCCGCTGATGGAAAAACTAGATAATTTGTTGAATGTATGGTAGTTCCATTGTTTTGTCAACGTTCATAGGTGGAGTTTTTTTTCGTCTGCTAAAAATATTATAAGGGAGTATTGCAAAAGAAATTTAACTGAATTTCCAGCTGCTAATATTTTGGGTTAATGGCCACGAAAGAATACTTAGATTCCATCAGAACATTCGAACGTCTGAGATTGGGCATTTGAAAAAGAGGCAAGTTTTTAAACAAATTTATTAAATCAAAGATCAATTTACTTCCTAAGAAATATCGACTCCCAAAAAGTTACTCACAATTACAGGATCAACCCCCTTGATTCTCAACAAATCTGCTATCCTGAATACAAGAATAAAAGTACTTTTAGGAAAGTTTTTTATAACAAACTCTATTTTACCGGTGAATTCGACAGTTTTCAACCAACTAATTTTCCAAATTTTCAATAAAAAAAGCCAACTCCTGTGGAAGATCAGCCAGTGATTTTTATAAGAGAGATACCTCGATATCCGAGACCTTTCTCACTTCGTTTTCTTATTTATTTCCCTAGCCAACCAGCTCTCGTCGGTTCAATTACTCTCCTTTTTCATTCAACTAGAAATGGACTGGTGTTAAAACTTTATCTCCGAGAGACATCCCGTTCTTTTTAGAATAAGATTTTACTATAAGTAAATAGAATTTTTAATATTTGTTAAAACGAAAAATAGTTAATTTTAATTGAGACAACTCCGCCAGCTCTCCTCAGTTTAATAATTTAAAGATCAAAAAATCAGCACAATTAATATACAAATAAAACTCCAACCTCTCCCTCACAAAGACAAACAAGGGTAAATAAAAAAATAACATTAAAAAATAATAGTTAATCTTGTTTTAAATATCATTTATGCGCCATTTAAGCATTCCTATTGGTCCATTTTAACAAAAATTAAGAGGTGCTATTCTGTTCTAATACGTCTTATAAACCCGAAAGAAGATTATCTATTCATTTTTAATTTCCCCGGTATTCAGGAAAATGATTACTTAGAGTAGCTCCACCTCTCTTGACTCTCCCCTTGATGAATTTCTAGATGACCGAAACCCAGAGCTTTGCGCCTAAATTGAAGAGACCAAAAGGGCTCCGTAGATGAAGTCCTCCAAAAGAATTCATAAAACCTGTCGCAAGTCTCTAAAATCAAAATCTAGCAAAAAGAGGAATTTGAATGGCAGCCCTAACAAATAATAATCCTAGAGTGAAAATTACAAAAAAAGTTAGTTTTAAGAGTAGGATAGCATCAAACAAAATTTGAGCCCAAATTCAGTCGTTAGTTAACTTAAGTCAAATTTGGTTAAAAATGGCAGTTAACAAAGTTCATCCCTCCAAAACTACAGATAATAATCTATGAGAATGTGCATCGAGGAAAAAATGCACGAACAAAGGAAAAGAGGACTCTCTCTATGCTCCAAATTCCTGAGCATGCGCAAATAATTCCTAATTTATGTCAAAGAAAAGACCATCATGCTCCAACTAACCCGCTAGACATGTCAGCTAGTCTTATACTATATGGACGCCTACTATTCTCAACGCTAATACAAGCAATAAGAAGTGCTACTAACATTCTCATCCTTTTTCATCATCGCTTCCAAGGTTTCGTAGCTAGATCCCTTAGTCACGAAAGCAGTTGCAGAAGATCTCAATATTGTCTACGATACTCTTTTCAATATGGAACTCGATGTCCTCAAAACACTGCAGTTTAGAGTCTCTCCTTAGACATATGTTCATCTTGTAGGTATGGCCATCTAAACTTTGGGATAACACTCTTCCTTGAAACTTTTTCAAGAAGATGCTCATTGCTACACTATATATCGTAGAATATATTTTATTTGCGATCGTGTCTACTCATAAACCTCTTTGATAGGAAAAGAAACTATTAAAACTGTGTTTTAAACTGTTTTAAATCCGCTAGTTGACGAGCAAGAAAGAAATAGACTCGTGAATATTCTGTTTCCGGGAGTACAAAAGTAAAATTTTCAGCTGGGCTAAATATAATAAGCTAATTAATGTTTCAACTCACGAATCGAATAAATCGAGAGCGCTTTCCAATCCCGTGACAAATCAACACCATACTCCGTTTTTCTTACTCTTTACGCTTGAATTTGCAAAGTTTGATAACAATATTCTTGTTTTTTTGAGGGTTTCCTCATTCAAATATAAAGGATGTAAAATAATTATTTTGCTTAGACAATTCCAAAAAAATAAGCGCAAAAATTGTCAGTATTTAACATTGGGAACCAGGATAACTTCAAAATTCTCATCATTCATGTCCAAATTTTTCATTATGTTCACATTCTTCACTTCCATTTTCTCACTATTTTTTTTACTCATGCTCGGCGCAAATATTTTGACAGAGGGTCCTTCCTGAAATACATGCTATTCAGGTTTGTCCGAATATGTTTGAGGAACTCCTACTAGCGAGGGTCTAAAAGAAAAATTCTACTCCTGCATTGTATTCCTTCGAGTCTGATTATTCGATTTGATTGTGTTCTATTTTTCAGTTTGAATGCGGTGACTAGATGGAACGACGTTGACAGATTATGGCTTGTTTATTCTCTGACTTGGTCCGCAGCCCATATTAAGCTTATTCAATTATAAACTTTTTCATGAAAACTATTTTTGAAAAAACAAAAAAATATTTTTTTTATCGCCTTCATTTACATATTCAATGACTGGACTGAAACCCAGTTGGAAATTTATTCTTATAAATAGACAAAAACATAAAAAAAAGAGTAATAACCGTTTTTTTCATCCAAATTCAGTAAACAACGTACTACGTTATCAAAAAAAGAGTTACTATTTAGGTCCCGGAGTATGAAGTTGATGCTTATTTTCCAAGCCCTGCCTCGGAGATTTATCAAAATACCGAGTTTTTGAACTCTAATTTTTCGAAAGAGCATATCTTCCTCTAGGATTTATATCAGACTGCATTGTATTATCTACCATCAACAAAAAATATGTACATTGTCCAGGCCCAATGTTAACACTTCGATTGATGGGTTACAATTTCGACGGAGGGGAAAATTTACAATGAGTATGATCTGGATGTTTTGATGTTACATAATATCGAGAAGTTCCCAGCTCTTCAGGTTGATAACTGCCCGGTCCGGGGTTCTAAAAAATATCCTTAACTTCCTACCTTCAGCAAATAATTGTAAGTTTTGTCCGGTAACCTAGACTTCAAAGTTGTAACATTTTGATCCTTTAGCAGTGTTGACTTGTCATTTTTATAGTTTCCAGGTCCAGGAATGTAGCTTTGAAGCAAACTGTTCGATAAAGGTCCACCCAAAAGCATTTTCTATTTTATCACCGAATCTGTACCTATCTCCCAGTACCAAAAGAGACACCTCTTTTTTTAGTTTTCTCCGGTGTAAACTAACTTTCAATGTTGTAACTTGCAACCGGAGGTACATACTTATCATACCGAATTCCAATATCTTTATCACCATATCCGAAAGACGGTGCCCTTCGAGCTTGGGTAGTCGGAATTTCATAATAAGAATCACAGCTATTGTTATATCAAAATCCATACGCTGATCTTCTTGTGGGTCCAAACCGATTAGATTTCGAAAACGAGAATTTCTGTTTTGACGAGGAAGTATTCAAAGTATGAATCGATACATCCAAAGATGGTATCGATGGTGTTTATTTCAGTCTCGACATGACTCACTTATTGAACTCAGATTAATTATATTGCCCCCCAATAATAAACTCCTTAGAATATAAACAAATCCTCAAAAAAAGTTCATCATCACACTTCCCACTTTGTTGAGAATTTTTTCCATAACTCGGCATATTAACCATATTATCCAACAAAATATTTCCCAAAGAATTAAATATTCGAGATTTTATTGTGAGTATATTGGTTAATTAAAAAATTCACCATATCCATGTCGTACTATTACCCCTACTATCCCTACAGGTAAGTATTCACCATAACCCAGCTACATCTCGGACATATAAACAGAAAATGCTCTCAGAAGATCGAGAATCGAAGCATAAGTTGCCGCCTCGAGAATCGCAGCCGATAATGCGTTGAGGAGATCAAGAGTTGAAGCGTAACTTGCCACATAAAGTGCTTTGAGAAGGTCGAGAATTGAAGCTGAAGTCGCCGCCTCAAGAGTTGCCGCCTAAAACGCAGCAAGAAGATCAAGATTAGCCGCAGAACTCGAAGCATCTCGTATTGAAACTGAAGCAGCTCTCAGAAGATCGAGAGTCGCTGCCTAAATCGAAGCTGATAGAGTTGCAACTGAAACTGCTCTCAGAAGATCAAGAGTAGAGGCCTAAATTGCAGCCGATCGAGTAGCAACCGAAAACGCATTGAGAAGATCAAGAATCTAAGCTGAAATTATCGCTGACAACAGTCTAAGGAGATCAAGACTCGCTGCCTAGCTCTCAGCTTCCAGAGTTTACCCCTATTACAGATATTCATACCTTTACCCGTGATCATCTGACTTGTTCGATATTTATTGCTCAATCCTTAAAGATAAACTCGGATTCCTTAAAATCTGGAAAAAATATATCGATATGAATTATCACTTTCTACAAATTCTCTCATTCTATATTATCACATCCGGACAGCTTAGAATCGATCTACGGATAAGGTCTTCAACCTTGTTCCAAGATGCTTTCGGTATTTTATTTTCATTGCTAATTTTTTCTGCCAAAGATGGCAAATGTTGCCCCTAGTAAACATCAATATTGTGCTGTTAGTTCAGTAATCTTAAGTCAATGCAGAGTATAGGCTCGGGCTAGAGAGTTTTTTTGACGTGATTTGATTGCATAAACCGATTCCACGAAACTCCTGACGGATATCCACGATCCTTAACCTGATTAACAAAGTCCCTCTGTTTTCTCCCCTTTTTCATTCTTTCAATCACTTTCTCTCGATTTTTCACATATACATACTTTATCGTATTTTTTTTCTTCTAAATGTTGGGTTTGAAGGTGCACTCCTGCAGTTCCACGGACTAGTTCAGTGATTTATATTGTTCTCGAAGTTTTACCCTTTTTCGTGAATACTACTCACCCTTATTCATTAATTTATCCGGATGACTTTAAAACGATTAATCAAGAATAATTCGACTGTTTTCCTTGCCAGAAATAAGGTTAGGCTTAAATGTGCACTAGGAAATCTATTTTTACATACTTTTGGCCAACTGTCTCTATTGTTTCTCTTTATGACGACTTTTATGCAAAATAAGACGATCTTAAACCCTACTCGATACATCTATGTACAACTTTTTGAGATGGTTCTTTGCCATCTTTGTGGAACCTGGTAAAATTGAGGGCTGGAAATAGTTACTTTTCTGCAAAGAAAGACTTTTTTGAAATCCAGTTGAATTCCTTGATATTCTTTTGTTGTTCATTCCGTCAAAGATACCCCTAATTTTCGCTGTTTCATGTTCTGAGCATGTCCATTTGAAATCCTAGTCAAAAGCTCCGATGTTAATCGGTACCATAGGCGGTTTCAAGGGTCGCTGATCTGCAGGTACACCCTGAATCGGATCAAAATGCTATCTGGGGTTTCCTTTGATATCACTGACAACCATCAAAAATCTAAATAAGTTTTCTCTGTTGACCAGATGTTCATGTCCCTGGGTTAAAAGCCATGCTATAGAACTGACCAACTAATATTCTATTTCAGAAGGATACTAATCGATATACCCCATATATTTCAGAACCTATTCAATCATTTCCAGATTTAGATATTCACCAATACGGTACTCCGTTAGTGCTAGCTTGTACTGTTTCAAGAAATGGTTGAAAAGATACTGATCTGATTTACTATAGCTATTTCGACTGTTCATTCGGCCAAGGCTCCTTAATAACCTAACGAATATATGTTAACAGTAATTAGCATCCTATTGAAATAAAAACTCAGCTCAACCTCCTTATAAACAATTTTTTGGGGCGTGGAATTTTTAAAAATAGAAGTTTTGAGTCTTACACAGTACTCTTTATTTGGAAAACCCTTCAAAACGTATCTAGCACTCAGATTCATAGACAAAGCCTAGAAAGCTGAGTAACTGATATATTTATCAATTTTCGTCGCTAGTCTGGTGAGAGTTACTCTAGGAATCATAAAGACTACGGTATTAAGGAATAAGTTCCAAGTTAATCGATGGTATCAGATTATTAAAATAAGCAGATTGATTAAAGTTTATTAATATTTAATTTTGTTTCGTATCCAAAAAAAATATGAAGAAACCAGCCACACAAAGCGGAAGAGCTGCTCAAAAGTCAACCGGCGCTAAAGAAAGAATTAGCGAACAGGACTACTAAGAGCTTAAAGAGACCTTCGATCTCTTCGACGATGACGGAAGCGGATCCATCGATCCAGTTGAAATCGAAAAAGTCATGGAGGAACTCGGACTCAAGAAAAGAAATCCAGTAGTCGGACAAATTTTGGAAGCTCTCAGAGAAGCAAACAGAGCCATTGGATTCGAAGAATTCCTCAGCATTTGCGTCGATATTGTCGGTGAAACCAAGACCCCCGAAGGATTAAGCAGAGTCTTTTCTCACTATGACAAGAATGGTGATGGAATCGTCGACCTCGACTAGTTCAAACAGATCGCCAGAGAACTCGGTGAGACCATGAACGAAGAAGAACTCATCGAGCTCATGCACAATGCTTACATTCTCAACAACACTGCTAGCAATGAAGGATTTGACTTGGGAGAATTCACAGCTATCGTCAATAAAAAATGATTTGTTCGCTCGAAATTATCTTAAGTTATAATTCTTTCTTGTGAATTTCAATATGCATATTTAGTCATGGCTTTATTCACTATAAATATTCTCAACAATTATTGCTGGACTGGTAAAAGGCGATAAATCTTTTGTTTGCACTAAAAATTATTTTTAATCAATATGGCGATATTGCATTCAGGAAGTGACCTGATCCTTGAAAAACAATAATTAACGTTCTATTTGATTACTTTTTTCTGAAGGTTAGCGTGAAATTTTTTATAAACTCAATTATGTTCTGCATTCGTTTGATTTAGAAAAGGGTATGCGGATCGGAATTCGACGGTCTTTAATAATGTGCTTCAATTCACGAATATTTGTTTGCTGGACAGGTGGCTGGTATGTTTTTTTAGATTCTCCGCAATCTTTGCTGCCCAAAATGATGAACCAAAAAAAACAGACTATCTAAGCTACAATTCAAGTCTAAATATTAGCACGGTAAGAGTCATCAATAGATTATTTTATTCACCTTCATTATTGTTTAATTAATTCGTAAGATTTTCTCAGACTTGTCAATGCCACAGATATATATATCTGTAGCCCCCT
>JAOWAT010095780.1:0-10643 GCA_028571025.1 Longipedia americana
TTTTTGACCCCAAAGTGGGAGAATTGGGGCCAAATTAGGCCAAAAAGTCCATTTTTTGTTGAAAGTTTTTGAAAAACCTCAGAATTTTTCAAAAACTCAGACTATAATTTTGAAAAACTCATCCAAATTTTTCAAAAACTCAGCTCCAAAAACGCAAAAACTCGCAAATGCAAGATTTCTAGATATTTTAATAATCTACAAAATGGCAAAAAAAGCCTGATTTGTGATACTTCCGTCAAAACAATTTAGCTATATTTCATCTCATTTTTTGAAATTACATACAAACATTGATCAGTCACAGGCAGAGCATCAATTTAAGACATCTTTCATACCTTCACAAAATTTCTCGATATAAATCAACCACAGAACCTGATGATTAGAGTGTCAAAAAGTGCAATTTTTATCGCTTCACAGACGCAAGAACAATTTTTGTTCAAGTGGCCTAGTTGACTTCAGTCCACTCTGTTTCAGATCAACCCATTTTGCTTCTCCCCTCCATTATTTTCACGGAGGTTCAATCTGATACAAGTTAGGCTTTTCTTAGTGGAGTTCTAAAATCTAGACATCTAAATCTAGTTGTCTAAAATGTAGATTTCTAAATTTTAGACAAAAACCTATATTTTAGACAATTTACATATAGATTTTATATAGATCTTTAAAATCTAGACTTTTCTATATCTTTTGATATCAAAATGTCCAAAAATATAGACATTCATCCAAAATCTATGTCTAAATTTTAGACGCTCAAATTTTATGTCAAGATTTTAGATGTGTCTAAATTTTATACAAATAACTATCAGTAGGATTTGGACCAAAAAAATTTTGGGTCCAATTCCTGCTGAATCCCCCTAAAATGATGTATTTCGACCCAAAAATGATTGCTAATTAAACATTTTTGTAAAAAACTTTGATTTGGAGCGTCATAGGGCACTTACAGTTTACTACATAACAGCCTTTTTCACTTAATAATGTCCCTTGTTATGTAAGAAACTTTTAAGGCCCAGAACTACCCAGTGACGGATTTTTTTAAAAATTTTTCTTCACCGATTTTAATATTTTGTAAAAATACGCAGTTTAAACACATTTCAAAGGAGATGCAGGCCAATTTTAAGAATTGACTACATAAAACAAAATCAAAATAAATTTATTCACAAAATTTTCTGTAGAACACATAAACTTCAAATTAAGATTAGTACTTCTATAACATTATATGTTTTGAAAATTTTCCTTTACCTCTTTACAAATCAAAATCTACATCCATGGAAACAACTCATTTTGCATAAATCGTTAAAAATCACCTCAAAGTTACTCCTAAAACAATTACCGCTTCCATTATCATTCATTTGAAATTGAACTAAATTAAGGTGAATTGTTGTTATGACTGAAAAGCCTGAATTTAGTTCAACATATCAGAGTCAGCCAAGAGCATGTTGTACACAGCAGCAGCAGCACAGAAAAGAAGAAGCAATATGATCAAAATGCATTTTTCAGACGGCGAGACAGAAAAAAAAGAGTTGAAATAGACGTTCATTGTACACATTGATTCATACACAGACATGTGCATATGCGCGCAGGAGAGAGAGAACACACACACACACACACACACACACACACACACACACACACACACACACACACACACACACACACACACACACACACTCAAACAATATTATCAAAAGAGAAGAAAAGTCACTCGCATATTATTATGAATCGAGAACTCGAAGCAGTAACATTACATTTTTCGCTGCATTGTTTTAAAACTGAGAAAAAGGAAAAGAACTTCTTTTGAAAGAAGTTTTGCCCTCAGATTGCATTCTACATGGTGCTTGGTGGTACCCAAAGGGTCCTCTCTGACTCATTTAACGACTTTAACCCGTTCGTTCTTAGCTCAATTTAGTTCAATTCTAACAGACAGTCGGAGGAAGCGACTTTTGTTTTAGGTACAACTTTGAATGGATTTTTAATGATTTATACAAAGTGAACGCTTTTTGTGGATGTAGACATTGATTTATTATGAACTTGTGTGAAGAAGAAAACAAAATATTTTGAAATTGAAATAACAAGAAAGAGTTTAGCTTAAAAGAAATGACTGTGTTCTAAAGACATTATTTCTTAAATTGCAATTTTAATTGCATTGCAGTTTTGAATGAGAAAGTGAAATTGCATTTTGCAAACAAGAACATATTGCAAGGAAGAGAGTGCATTTCTGGAAGAGAAATCTTGGAGTTGAACACATTTGAAACTTTTTAAAATTCAAATGTAATCTATAACTCAACTTAGACATTTTAAGATAATTTATAACATTATTAGAATTGGAAATAAGTAAAAAAAAATAAGTGACCTGCAATATAGTCCAGTGACAGAAAATATTTCAGTGTTGTTAGGCTTCATCTGTCAGACACTTTTTGATGTTACCATAGTGACATAATATTGATTAGGTCATCTTCTTGCATCTATGGGACATAAGTTAATTCATGGAAAGGATAAATAAATAAATGGATAAATAAACAAATACATAAAAATAATTAGATAAACTACTTTACAGTGATAATCAGCTTTAAATAATCCCTTTATGACATTCAGAGAAAACTGTTTTAAAACAATAAGTTGATTTTAAAACAGATTTAATAACAGAATCATCAATTTAGTTTACTATTATTGACTGGTTCTTATCAAATGAACATAGACTACATTGAATTTTAGTTTAAACTAGAAAAGTGCTGATTTCGATAAAATCGAATTTACTTGATTGTTTAATATTTAAAAGTGCTTAAAAAGTGCTGAATCTAGAACAATAAATCTTTCTGTTGTTGAAGCTCGTCTTTATTATTCTCCAACACTCATCAGTTGATATTTTGGCATGCTAGGTTATTATATAATGAGAGTTTGTGCAATCTTAATTGTTGCTGTTGATATAAGGTAGCGAAAAAACAGAATTAACAAGTGTGCAAAAATAATTTGCTCTTAAATAGCACATATTGCTCAAATAATAAAGAATAGAATTTTACACAACTTTGTGAAGTTCATAACCGATCACGTATTGATTGAAGAGCTAACATAAGGCATAACACATTTATCTCTCATAAAACAGTGCAATTTTTGTGTGCAATCTAGATAAATTTTGCACTAATTTGAAAGGCTAAGGTGACTAGATCATTTGTGACGTACAATAGAGAAATGTGTTTTTTGTTACATTAACTAAGAACAATTTAGATCAGACTAAAATAGTGCATAGCAAAAATAATAAAATCGATAAAACACACTATCTCAGCAGAAAAGCAATCATTCAATTTGGTGAGAATCAACCTTGTTTTGATAACATATCTGAAGAGTACATTTTGAATCAACTGATTTCAGTTGTGAAAAGGTGCATTACCAACTGCCAAAATTATTCCCCTACTGCCCAACGTTTTGCCCTCTGATGGGGGGCAAAACGCAGAAAGTGAAAGTGAAGCATCATCATCGATCAAAGACAACAATGACAATGATAACATGAGTGGTTCGAGTACCTCCACGATAATGTCGCTTTTGGGCGGCGGAGCGGTAGAAGAGCCGCTTCAAAATAAAATAGACGATTCTTCAAACGATGAAGAAATGGGTACAGGATGGATTTGGATAGTACTGTTTGGAATTGTTATGATCTTTTCAATAGTGGCTAATTCATTGCTAGCCACAAGTATTTGCATCAGTCCAAGAAAGAGAAATATCGTCTACTTTTTATTCATTTTTCTATTTCTCATAAATCTAATTGACTATGCTTTATTAGTGTTTGAATTCACTTTAGGACTAGAACATACATATCCGTACGGATCAACTTCTTGTGTCGTTTACCAAAGTCTTTTAAAAGGCACGCCAATATTGCAAGCCTGTACTGTGATGACTCTACTGTATTACACTGTCTCCATGTACCCAAGAGACCTTAGGTGCGACAGTCGAGCTCAAAACATTTGTGATGTTACGCCTAACATTTGTTCCATGTAACATTTTTGTTGTGTGTAACATTTGTTTTGTATCTGCATGTAGTCTCGTAACTTTCTCAGAGGAAGCAGTGCATCTGAGAATTTAAATTCCGAAAAACTGCGTCCACAAACAAAAATGTTACGCAACAAAAATGTTACTCGTAACAAATGTTACATGTAACATTACAAATGTTTCAAGCTCGAATGTCACACCTTAGCGAAGAAGACCAAGAACAATGCCGATCACTGACGCAATCAAGGTCATCCCATCGACGGCCTTTGCAGCAGGTAAACACACAACAAAGGCCGGAGTCAACATCCTTCAGTCTGGCCTTGTTCAGCGCCATCATCATCGGCCTTTTCGTCATTGAAATTGTCTTCTCCATCCCCACGGCCTACTTCGCCAATATTGTCATCTATGAACAGCAGCCCTATTGTGAAATTGATCTCGGACACTTCAGTACTTATGCCAATGAACACACGGAACATATTGCAATTTCTATTTATTATCTCTTCTATTTGTCATCATTCAGCTATTGGTTGCCTCTGGTGGTAAGTCAAGTTTATTCATTAGTTATTACATGACACTGTAAAGCAAGTTAAGTAATGGCTCATTCACATTCATTCACATTTAGCGAAGTGCTAAGAGTAACATTGCGAAAAAAATCTTGTTAGATAATTCTTGTTTCTAAACACAGCATGTTATGGGCAGATTTTGTGCTTGTTTACATTAATTGAAATGAACAAATTTGAGACACTCAGAAGGTATTTTATGTTGTGGAAATGTTCTCAAAATTAAGAACATTGTTTTACTTTCCATCTCACTTCCTAGAACAAGAGAATTCTGCCATTACCTTCTTAATGGTATATTTAGTTCTTTTTCACTTTTAAAAATGTTTCTTCCAGTCCTTTGAGAGTTCCTTGCTTATGTTTGAAGAATTCATTTAAAATCCTTTGGTTAGTAAACGAAATTTGATGTTGCTAATTTATTCAAAATTTATAATTACATTTGCAGTAACTGAACCTTTTAAAAGAACAGGTGAATTCATTAATTACGACATGAAACATTAATTGACTTCTATGTTTTGACGTGGGAAAGCTTTTTAACAAAAATTGACTGCTGCTTTTCTCCTTCAATGTCAACATGAAGGTAGAGTAATTATTTTCCAAGATTAAAGAAAGTTATGTAGTAAAATTCCTTGATTTCTTGAACCAATTTTGAATCAATGTGAAAATAATCTCATAAGTTTGGTTTGGTCTGAATTTTGAAGTAGTAGAACAAATTAATTTGCAAAAAAGGGGGGCAGTGTAAACTCTGATCAAATTCTGAAATATATAAAAAACCTTTCGATATTGCAATATTGTACATCGGAAATTGGGCTCAATTAGAAATACAGCTCATAAGTCAAATTCTGAATTTTTCGGAAAAACGATTTGGATTTTGCTGGGAGAAAAATTACTGTATTGAGAAATGTAGCCCAGAAGAGACGTCTATTCATTAAGTTCTTCATTTATTTCATACTTTGCATTGCCAAAACATCTCTAATTTAAATCTGAAGAATTTCATTTGTGATAAAAACTCATCAATAATAGAATTTTGCAGACAAAGCTAGGGTATGGCTTTGTAATGTTTTTGAGATGGGATGTTTCCCAAATAAATTGTTTTCAAAATTTTCTCAGAGATTACAAGTGCTACAAAGGTACACTTTTACATAGTGATACCCTGTTGCAAAAAGATTACTTTGAGAAATGATTGAAAATTTTGCAATAGTTTTTCATAACCTGTTTCTTCTGATTTTATTTTCATTTGTTTTTTTATAGTGACACTTAATGCCTGCAATTCAAATGATCACTAAGGAACAACTTAGGGCTAAACTCAAGATTACTTGTCTTTGATTTGGTATTTGTGTCTGGCAAGAAGATGTATTTGTTATTTTAAATGTATGTTGTTGCTCAACAACTACCTTTAGTAATTACTATCCAATTGGGTGGAAAAATTTGAGCAGAAATATCCTAACTACATTTCACATTTAATTGAATTTCTAAGGAAATTTATAAAACATATTTTTTCAAAAACTGAGCAATTTTTTTTGGAAAAACTGAGAAAATCCCAAAACTGAGAAAAAAGTTAAAAAAAAACTGAGATTTATGAGAAGTTTAAAACTTCAGGTTTTTTTCCAAGAGCAAAATAGAGGGTGTTTTGGCACGTTTTTGTCAAAAAACAGATCACATATATCCTTATTCTAGCCAAAATTTTGGGACCTTTTACCACAGGATTTTGAACTTTGTAAAAAAATTAAATACAAAATAAAATATGAGGACATTTTATTATAGTAACTCTTTGAGACAAAAGGGAAATATTAATGGCATTTTTTCAATCTATTTGTGAAAAAAATGAATCCCAGCAATTTTAAAATTTGGGGATGGTCAATATCTGAAAATAAAAAAGAATGTCTGAAAATCGATTTTTTCGCTAATAAATTGAAAAAGTCATTGAAGCAAAAATTGAAGATCTCAAAAAGTTAAAATAATAAAATGCCTTTTCCAAAATGGAGAAAATTTGGGCTTTGACAACAAGTCAAAATCTGTGAGCTGTTCATTGGAATGGAGATTTTTCATATTAGAATTCATAGCAAATTAGTTTTCTTTCATTCTAATATTGAATGAAATTGATATGAAATGTGGTTTTTCCTACAGAGGTCAAACTCTGGGACAAAGAAACTTTGGCGTGAAATTTCAAATGTCCAAAGCCGGTAAATGAAAAATGATTTTATATGAAAATGGCATTTTTGGAACGGCAAATTAATTCCACTTTGATGGAATATTGAAGAAAAATATCTTATTATAAAGAAAAATATAGTTTTACTATTATGAAATGGAGAAACAAATAGATAAATATTTTACCATTAGCGGTACATGTGGATGATTTTACCTGCCCTTATTTTCGACAAAACTATTTTTTGGAAAAAGTGGAAAACTTTTTCTCAGAACTGCAGAAATTTTCTTAAAACCTGAGATTTTTTTTCTAAAACTGAGAATTATTTTTCAAAAACTGAGAAATTTACCAAAAACTGAGATTTTTTTCAAAAAATGAGCCTCGAAATTGCGAAAATTGACATTTACAAAATTTCTCAAATTCGGCCTCATTTCAAATGGCGTCAAAAAACCTGAAGAGCGTGCAATTGGCAAAATGAGGATTGTAACCTTTCCAATATCTATTTTAAGAATTTGTTTTCCATGAATTCGGAGCAAGTTAATGAAAAAGTAATGGGAGTTTTCAAAACTAGAGACTTCTGAGTTTTGTCTACACCCCTTACTTTTTTCCTTGCATGTCATTAAATCAAATTCTTAAAATAGGTGGAATTATGATAATTGATCATGACAGCAATTATTGATTTCTGGCAAGACAAAAACCTGTCACACAAAAAAGCATACGACAAACTGTGTTTTCTTTAGTGGGGCTTTTAATTTGTTTAAGATTTAAAGTCTGCTTATGCTCAATTTATTTTTCGCAGAATCCTATTTAATTTTAAAGGGATGCACTGTGGCACATTACTGTCTTTCTTTCCAATAACAAGCTATTGCTCTCCAATGTAGTGGGTAGCAACTCTGGTATGAGATTGAAAAGGCATCAATGTCCCATTTGAGCAACAGCAGTTTTGAAGAACAATGCAGAAACAATTCCAGTTAAAAGATTTAGTACCTATTCAGATTTTTGCAGCATTATTTTTTCGGGTGTTTGTATGTATGATATAACTCAGGTCCCCTATCTAAATGCCCTTTCTTATCAAGGCACTATCATCCAAAGTTTTCTCAAATTTTTAAAAATGTGATGAAAAAAGTAAAATCTGTTTCATAGACTAGAGTAATTCTAATTTTTGGGTTTTTCCTTCTCTGCTACAATTTTCAAGAAGTTTGTGATGAAAAAATTGACAATATGTTGGCATAATAAAAATAGACGATCAAAGTTAAAGAAATTTTTTAGATGATTTCTTTCTAATGTAATTGACATTTTCATAATTTCTAACAACTTTTTTTCAATCAAGAAATTGGAATTGTTAATGCTTAGGGTTTCCATGGAAAACATTCATTCGTGTTATTTACAACGATACTTATAGGTGCCCAGAAATTTTTTGGACAATTAAACTTCTATTTCAGAACACGCAATAAAGGAAATTTGCAAGATTTCAATTTTGTTGATATCATATTTTTGAGAGTATTAATTGAATTTTTACAGATCAAAGTTGTAGGTCTCATCGATCATATATCATGTTTTTGTAGCTATGCATGAAAATTAAAAACAAAATCAATTGAATGTTTTTAGTGTATGTCTCATAAGTCATGTATGATTTTAGTTCAATTTGATATGAAAAATTATTTTGGGTGGATACAAATTAGTTCCAAGAGGGTATGATTATTGTCTGTTAAAACAGTACTCTGAATTCTTCATTTTTAATGCATGCAATGTTCCAGACATGTCAAAATTTCACTTTGTTTTTCTTACTCTCTGCAGATGTAGGGATACTCTGTTTTTTCAGTTTGTAGAAGTTTTCCAAGTGTTTCATCATGGATCACAGTAAATCCTAGGATCTTTAATTTGTCCTCTTATTAAGAGTCTTAATGGATTCTCAAGGTTTTCCAAGAATTTTAGGAAAAATGCACTTATTGTGAATTCAAAAATTCTAAAATTTTTGAAAATCTATATCATGATACTGAACTTATTGAATCTGTATTTCTGGATGTAGATCATTGAATTGAATTGAAATTTTATTAAAGATACAGAAACCGATAGGTTTATCTTAAAATTTAACAGAGCTTTTTGTACAATTTTTTGTACAATTACGATTTTGGGTCATTTTATTCTTCAGTTTTCTTAAAATCAACGTTTCAATACCAAAAGATCTTTTAATATGGCAATATTTGTATCAAAATAAACACAAAATTGTAAAGAAATCCCTTTGAAAGCATCCGGAATAAGGGCAAACAGCTCATTCAACTAGAGAGAAAATTGGCAAAATAATCGGTTTTTGGAAATTTTGGTAAAATATTTTTAAAAATTCGTTATTTGAACATATTTCGGATGCTTTTCATGAGATTTGTATTGAAAAGTTGATTTTGAGATTTACTGAATTGCACAAATTCCTACAATCTAAGATAAATGCTCTGTTAAGCCTTAGAACAGCAATAATGTCAATTAGTAAGAGACCTTTTCATAATGATGTAAATATTTGGCACAGAGTTTATGCAGACTAATGTAGGTTTGGTGCTTGTCTTGTAGACGGTACTACATACGCTCTCACGAAAAGTTAATTATTGTTTTTGAGAAATGGAAGTCTTTTCCTTGAAGAGAGAATGCAATATAATCTCATGTCAATCATAGTTGGGATCATTTATCAGGCAGCTAATTGTTTCTTCATGAATGGGTTTTAGTTGACAGGCAGGAAGTGGTTTGGGGTAACATTGTGCAAAAGCAAATTTTGCAAGCTGGCATGAATAATTTTTCTGGCAAGGTTTGTTCTGTACAGGGTGTCTAAAAAAATTAGGCTTTTAGGACTGTCCACACAAAGAATACTAATTTCTTTTTACTTAAATTCATTCTTTAGCGGACATGCTATATCTTGTATTTGAAATATTGTTTTTGCAATGAATCTTTATGTAATTGGAAAATGCTTAAGATCCAACCTAGAACTTTGAAATTTTCTAGATATGGTCCTTGAAAAGTTTTCAAATAAATTGATTATCATTGAATATCATATTTTGTTTAAATTCGTGAACATTTTACATCCACAGAGATACTTGCAGTTCAAAAGAAATGTATTTCAAATCATTTTCAAGATGATACAGAAACCCGAGAGAAAACTAATTAACCCTTCTTCATCTGTGCTATTGACAAGTGCCAATTATTATGGCTATTTATGGTAAATTACATTTTCATTATGTAGACTCCATCATCGCAAATGGATTAGGGTTAAATACTTTTTGCAAGGTGGTGGTCTTATCTTTCATAGATCGTGTTCATTTTAAAGGATACAGTTACATGGGCATTATTACAGTCAATTATGAAGATTGTAGTCACAATTTTTACTAATTAGCAAAAAATACGAGAAATAATGTACCTTCATCACAAATATACTGCCTCTGTTTTTCAAAATAAATGTTTTCTTTTCATGAGACAGATACAAAACTAATTTTTCTTAAATGACTCCAATTAGAGATCCAGACAGTAATCATGAAGTCTATTCATTTCATAAAAATTCGTGAAAAATCATTTCCAAAAAACTTGTTTTTAATTTTGCAGAAGAGCAGAAATTTGGCAATGCCAAAAAATACAATCAAAATTAATTGACAGTTTGTCTTATCTAATTAAGTGTTTCAGAATTGATAATCAAATGTGATTTTTTAAAAATCAAAATGGACAAAATCTTTCACACGTTTGGAAATAATTTAAGCCCCACGTCCTCTATTTCCTATAAATTTTTTTGGAGACTGAATATTTATTGAGTTAAAAATCTAATTATATATTTTTAAACGAAATCATTATTGTACGCAATCGACTTGATTATAAGGAAATTATTTACGATTGTTGCTTTATTTGAATGGCTGAGGTGAAAATTGAGGTTATTTTGTCTGTCAGTCGGCAGTAATTTTTATCAAGCAATGGGAATAAGGCCTAATTCAACT
>JAOWAT010095891.1:0-10643 GCA_028571025.1 Longipedia americana
TGAGTAAACTCACTTCAATACATGAAGAGAAAAGCTAAGACCAATATGTTTTAAATTAGTATTTTACCACCATTTTTTGATTAATCTGCTATACAATTTATTTTAAAACATTAAATGATAATGGAAGAGATGGCCTGTACCAGGATAGAAATTTTGGATAATTACATTTTGAAAAAGAGCCTTTCAAAGTCAAAGCTCTCTCTCCCATTGAAGTTTTTTACTCTCTTATCTCATGTACAAGCAGGCATGAGTTTACACCCTTTACTAAGAGATAGGGTACACAATCATTCTTGATCAAAGATGACCAAGTCTATAGTTCTACACTTTTTCATTCAATGAATTCCTATAAAAAGCCTGAATTGTGTGAAAGAAAGCTGCCATTTTGTCATTAATAAGTTCTTAGATTTACTTAACAAAGACATTTTTGTTTCAGGGATTCAAGATGGGGGAAATAGATGAAGACCACCAGAATTACACACTGCGATCAACATCAAACTTTTGGTTTTCGTCTGTATCAGATGGAAATTCATTCTTCCCAGTGAAAATGTGCGGTAAGGACACTGATGAAACATCAATCGATGCATTGCAATTGTCTGCAGTTAGTCCAGTTTTTCATGACATTCTTGATGATGCATTCTTGTCTTGTCAGTGTTCATGGGGCAGTGATAATATTTCTGTGATCTTTGCAGAAACCAACATTGAAAGTGTGAGGAATTTTGTTCACTTTGTAACATATGGAAATTGCACTTTTAGTTCAACCTCTGATATGAATGAATTAAAGGCAATTATTAAGCATCTAGCCATAAATTATTCTTCCATTATTGATGAAGATGAAGAGCTTAATGATATTGTAGATTGTAAAGTCAAAATCAAGGAAGAGGATGATCTTATTGGAAATGATAATGATGATGACTATAAAGAAGATGAATGGCTTGAGCCACAATCAGGAGATAATATGGATGATGACATTGAGGATGATGAATTGTATGAGGAGGAAAAAGTAAAGACTAAGAGAAAGAGAAAAGGAAAAGTGAAGAAAAAGGAACCAAGAGAAAAGAAAGTTAAAGAGGCACCAGAATCTGAGTCATCATTCAAATGTGAAGAATGTGGAGAAATGATTTATGGTGAAAGAGATTCATGGAAAGCAATGCTGCATATGTCACAGCATATAGGTGATGAAGCTCTTAAATGTGTTCATTGTAAGTTTGTGTTGAGAGACAGCACTGATTGGAAGAATCATATGTCCTTTGGCAATAATGATGCTAAGAAAAGGAAAGTTTGTTGTGGTGTCTGTGGCGAAGTGTTTGTTGGGCAATGGAATTATTTGGTGCATAAAAGGGATGCCCATGACAATGGTAAACCCATTCAATGTGAGTTATGCCCAGTAGTATTCAAAGACTCAAATCATTGGAGACATCACAAATCTGATCATGTTAAAGTTGTGTGTCAAATTTGTGGTTTATCTCTTATCAAAAACAATCTGAAGAAGCATATGGATGTGAAACATAATCCTAAGTCAGTTGAACTGCCATGCAGGGTATGTGGCAAAGTATTTATGCATGAGGATAACAGAAAATTACATGAAAAAAATGTTCATGCTACTGAAAGAGATAAGATCTGTGATATTTGTGGCAAGACATTTGCTTGGCAAGCATCATTGAAAAATCATGTAGACTCTGTGCATTTAAACAATAGTAAATGGGTCAAACTAGAAAAGAACAAGTATTGCAACATGTGTGGAAAAGCATTCAAAACAAAAAGTGAATTACTGAAGCATGAAAAAAGACACAATCCAACTGGCTATTTCAAGTGCGAGTTCTGTGAGAAACATTTCCCTTTGAAAGAAAGACTAAGACGTCATGTTTTGAATTATCATGGTCAGCCAAAGTATGAATGTTTGATATGTGGGAAGCATTATCGTATTCTTGATAAAGCAAAGAGACATTGTTTAGTACATAATCCCACAAAAATTAAGAGCTTTCAATGTGAGCGTTGTCATGAATGGTTTGAAAACCGTGATTATGGCAGGACCCATATAAAACATTTCCACATGAATGATGAAGAAAAGCCAAAAATTGAACACATTATGACAGATGAATTTAAAGAACTGATGAAAAATGTTATGATGACATTACACCATGAATGATGATTTGTTCTTTTCATAAATATCTTACTCAATCTTTGGCTGTGACAAATTTTCAGTATCCTTTTGTAACAACAGAAGACAATTTTATTAAGTTTTATATGATTTCAATATTTGGTTTTGAAAAAATTTCATGCCAAAGAAATAATCTAAAATGCAGTCATTCAAGTCTAAATCTTTTCTGTTACAGGTCCTTTATGATGAATGCTTGTATCAAACAGTTACAAGCAAAGCAGAAATGATTGATGATCAGGGTTGCACCATTAAATCTTCTAATTTTTGGGTTTCATCCATTCAGAAAGGTCCTTCATTTTACCCAATGAAAATTTACACCTCTGATTCTAGTCACTTGACTTATGATGCATTACACCTGGCTGCAGCAAGCCCACTATTCCAAAGTATTTTTGATGATTCATTCATATCATGTCAATGTTCTTGGTCATCAGACAGTATTTCAGTGATATTTACAGAAACTAACATGGATATTCTGCAAAATTTTATTGACTTTATAAAAACTGGTAAGTGTGCAATAGTGAAGGAAAACACATTAGAGCAACTTAAATCACTTTTGACATGTTTATCAGTTAATTATACTCCATGTTTAGAAGACTTTAAAGGTGATGTGAAAAGTAAAGAACATTTAAGGGATGAGGACAATTTTGATTATTATAGTGATAACAATTCTGAAGATGGAATGGATGATCAAGAATATCTGGCTGAAAATGAAATTGATGAATTAGAACCAAAGAGAGAAAGAAATAAGAAAAAGTTGAGAAAGCCTTCCAACTCTGAGTCAAGCAATACCTGTGATGTATGTGGCTGTGATATATCAGGAGACAATAATTCGTGGGATTATATGTTGCATATGTCCACTCACATTGGTGTAAAAGCTCTTGAGTGTCCACATTGTAAATTTGTACTTAGGAATCAGACAGATTGGAAAAATCATCTAGAGGGAGAAACAGGCACTAAGAAGAGAAAAGTTTGCTGTGGAACATGTGGGGAAGTTTTTGTTGGGCAATGGAATTATTTGATTCATAAGAGAGATGTACATGATAATGGGAAACCAATTCAGTGTGAGATTTGTAATGTGATATTTGAAAAATTCAATATATGGAAACAACACAAGTCAGCACATGTTACTGTAGTGTGTCAAATTTGTGGAACATCTATTTCAAGGAATGCACTAAGGAAACATATGCGAGTCCAACATTGGGCTGATAAAAATGATGCTAAATCTTGTAGTATATGTGGAAAAGAGTTTTCACATGCTTACAAGTTGTATCTACATGAAAGAAATGTGCATTCAACCACAGGTAATAGAGTTTGTGACTTATGTGGAAAGACATTTAAGACACCAGGAAGTTTGAAGACACATATAGAAGTTGTTCATGAGGACAAGAGCAAGTACAAATATCTAGAGAAAACACACATTTGCAATGTTTGTGGAAAGGGTTTTAAAACTAAAACTGATGTGAAAAATCATGAAAAGAGGCATAATGCAAATGGTTATTTCAAATGTGAATTTTGTGATAAGCACTTTGCATCGAAAGAAAGACTAAACTGTCATGTCAATGACTATCATTCAAAATTTAGGTTTGAGTGTCTTGTCTGTGGGAAACAATTTTGTGTCATTACTCAAGCAAAGAGACATTGCTTGCAACACAATACATCAAAGATCAAAAGTTATCAATGTGAAGGATGTTTAGAATGGTTTGAAAACAGTGATATTGCAGCCACTCATACAAAACATTTCCATAGCAATGAAAGTAAAAAACCAACAATCAGGCATAAAATGACAGATGAATTTCAACAATTAATGAAAAATGTTATAAGAGAAATCCCTGAAGGAGACTCTTGATTTGAAATTAATTTTTTGTATTTAGAGCTTTATCATTTTGACCTGATTTCTTTCAATCAGAGAATTACAAAAAAAAATTAAGTTTGATATCACAACTTGGGATCAGTATTATTGTTCATATTTTCAAAGATGAGTTAAGGTTTTATCAGAAGTTTATTAAGTTTCTTTCTCATTCCAGGTGCTGAAAGGATCTCTGATGTAATGACAGACCGGTGATTGGAAATATACTCCATTCAAAATGGCAACAACAAGCAATGCAAAGGTGAATAGTCACCAAAATTATACACTGACTTCCAAAGACAACTTTTGGGTGCCATCATTACTGGCTGGCTATTCATCCTTCCCAGTGAAATTATGCAGTTCTGACTACAATAAATTCTCATTAGATGCATTGCAATTGTCAGCAGTAAGTCCTTTGTTTCATAGGATTTTAGATGATGCTTATGTTTCAAGTCAATGTTCATGGTCTAGTGATAACTTTGCTGTTATATTTCCTGATTCAGATCATCAGATAATCATGAACTTTATACGATTCATTACCTATGGAGATTGTGAATTTAAATCTAATGAAGAAATGGAAGAAGTCAAAACCATTATCAAATGTTTGTCAGTAAAATTTCCTCCCCTGTATACTGAGGATGATGATGATAATCATGTTGAGTGCCATATTGATATCAAAGAAGAGGGTGAAGAATCTGATGACGAACTTATGCAAGAGAGTCAGTCTTCCAATGCATCTAAGCCAATAGTTTCAGATGAGAAACTTAAAAATGAACCAAAGGATGTTTCTGAAAAGCAACAAATAGAAAAATTGTCAAAATCTGAGTCAAGCTTTACCTGTGAATATTGCAATGGAAGTGTTGGTGGTGAAAAAGATTCTTGGAGTTACATGCTCCATATGTCTACTCATGTTGGTACCAAAGCTTTAGAATGTATTCATTGCAAATTTGTTTTACGCAACCAAAATGATTGGAAAAATCATATGGAAGGGGAAGCAGGAGTCAAAAAGAGAAAAGCTTGCTGTGGTATATGTGGAGAGGTGTTTCTTGGTCAATGGAATTTTCTGGTTCACAAAAGAGATGCACATGATGGTGGAAAACCGATCCAATGTGAAACGTGCAATGCAGTCATCTCAGATGCAGGCGGTTGGAAGTACCATAAGTCAGATCATGCTAAAGTCATGTGTCAAGTATGTGGTCTATCCATGAACAAAAGTGCCTTAAAGAAACATATGAAAGTTCAGCACTTATATGATCCACAAAAGGATGCAAAACCATGTAGAATATGCGGTAAAGTGTTTATGCATGAATACAACAGACAATTGCATGAGAAAACTGTTCATACTAATCAAGGAAATAAAGTGTGTGATTTGTGTGGAAAGACATTTAAAAGTACAGCAACACTAAGAAATCATGTTGATGTAATACATATGAACAATAGCAAGAGAGACAAATTAGAAAAGATACACTCTTGTAAACTTTGTGGGAAAGCCTTTAAAACCAAAACAGAAATGGCTTATCATGAAAAAAGACACAATGCAAGTGGTTTCTTCAAATGTGAATTTTGCGACAAGCATTTTGGAACAGATGAAAGATTAAAACATCATGTTAAAGATTACCATTCAAAAATTAAATTTGTCTGCTTAGTCTGTGGCAAACAATTTTGTGTTATATCACATGCTAAGAGACACTGCTTAAATCACAATACTGCTAAAATTAAGAGTTACCAATGTGAAATGTGCCTAGAATGGTTTGAGAACAGTGACATTGCAGCAACTCATATAAAACATTTTCATAGTGCAGAACAGGTCAAACCAACGATAAGGCACAGAATGACAGATGAATTTCAACAGCTTATGAAGAGTGTCATACGAGAAATTTTTTAAACTGCCAAATTAAATTTTGTGTTACCATCAAGATCTTTGATTGATATAATTTATATATTTTACATGTAAAGAGATGCACAGCAAATTCCAGACTCATGTTCTTGTTCATATCTTGGCTTTCAGAAAATGCAAAGAATAAATAAAGATTTCAATAAAAAGCTTAGAAGCTAACTTTCTAAAGACTAAAGGTACATATAGCTTTCAATTTAGTTCAGCAGGTGTACTGAGATATTACAACAATCATAAAGATGTTCAAAACTTAAGAAATCATGCAAAACAGGGAACTGTGGCATTTGCAGGCTTTTTTCGCAGATTGACCATTATTAAAAAGGGTCAAATTTCGTATTTGGAGTTTTCGCATTTTTGGAGCTGAGTTTAAATTAAAAAAAATTTCTGAGTTTTCTTAAAATTTGATCTGAGTTTTGAAAAAATTTGAGTTTTTAGAAAATTTTTACGTATTTTCCTGCAAAATACAATAAAAAACACCCAAATTTTAAGCAAAAACTGCAGTTTGACGAAGTTAGATATTGGTCAATTTTCGTATTTCTGAGTTTTCCGATTTTTTTGGCTGAGTTTCTCAAAAAATTTGCTCTGAGTTTTCGGAAAATTCCGTGAAAAGAAGCCTGATTTGGTGTTTAGATCCTAAATGGAAATATCAAAATTGAAATAATTCTTGTTCACAAGTTCAATATGGTTTTGAGCTGTAAAATTCAATCATTTTCAATCCTGAATTCATTCAACCCAAGATATGTTCCAAAGACGTATGTTAGACATTAATTATTTTGCTGAGCACTTCTTCATGTATCAATTGAACTATGCATACTTTTTGTTAATTTCAATTTTATTCGTATGCTTTAATATCTAGAAATAAAATTTAAAAATGCCTAGAATTTACTTCTGATTAATTTTTACCTTGCGCAGCAAGGTATCAGGACCACTGGAGTGGTGGTGGGGGGATGGTGGGGGATGGGTGATCAATGTTAAAAAAGCTCCAGAAATTAGGTCTTGCATTTTCATTCTAGTTTCCTTTCATCTGAAGCTAGGACTACAAAATTTTCACCGATGATGCCTTGTGACATTTTGAGTATATTTTTGAATTTACAGAATTTCTTGAAATTTTGGGCCATTTTTGACACCAAAAGTTACTACAATGAAACTAAAATCCTTCTAACTTCATCAAAACCTAACGAATCTTCCTGAAAATTTCACCAATAATTTGTTTTGACATTTTGAGAAATTTTTGAATTTTCAGATTTATTTTCAAAATTTTGGCCATTCTTGGCACCAAAAGTTACTACAATGAAACTAATATCCTTCTAACTTCTTCAAAATTTAACAAATCTTCCTGAAATTTTCACCAAAGATGTGTTTTGACATTTTGAGAAATTTACTGAATGTTCAGATTTTTTTTTAAATTTTGGCCATTTTTGGCGTCAAAAGTTACTACAAAGAAACTAATATCCTTCTCACTTCTTCAAAATTAAACGAATCTCCCTGAAACTTTCACCAAAGATGTGTTTTGACATTTTGAGTAATTTTTTGAATTTTTGTAATTTTTTTTCAAAATTTTGGCCATTTTTGGCACCAAAAGTTACTGCAATAAAAGTAAAATCCTTCTAACTTCTTTATAACTTAACAAATCTTCTTGAAACTTTCACCAATGATGCGTTTTACAAGTTTGAGTAATTTTTTGATTTTCAAAATTTCTTTCAATATTTTGGCCATTTTTGGCACTAAATGTTACTACAATGAAACTAAAATCCTTCTAACTTCTTCAAAACTTAAGGAATCTTCTTGAAACTTTCAACAATGATGCATTTTGACATTGAGTAATTTTTTGATTTTTCAGAATTTCTTTTCAAAATTTTTGCCATTTTTGGTGCCAAAGTTACTACATTGAAACTAAAATCCTTCTAACTTCTTCAAAACTTAAGGAATCTTCCTTAAACTTTCCCAAATGATGCCTTTAGACATTTTAAGTAATTTTTTATGTGAAAACAGCATCAAAAACAATAATTTTTGCTCATCTAGCTGCCCAAGGTTCTGAACTTTCAGTTTTTGTTTATTTATGTGGGCAATCTAAAAGTACAAATATTTTATTAGTGAAATCGTAAATTTGAAATTAAAAAGAGAAAAAATAAAATGAAAATTTGGTTTTAAATAATCATCCATGAGTGTAAGCTTAACAATATGTTTCATCCATATGAATTTGGACTTCTTCAGGTTTAGCTATTAACAGCTGTTATCTGATAGGATTTAGAAGATTGTCAAATTTCTAAAAAAAATTCATTATGCAATTTCTGGATGCTATTTGATCAAAATGAAAAACGCTATCACACCCCATCTGGAATTTTTAATTCTTCAGGTGGGACATGAGAGCATTTTTCACTCTAAACAATTATTGTATTGTATTGTTTTTTCCCTCTTAAATAGTAGCTGAACATTAAGATGAAAAACACTCATAATTATGAACAGTTAAAAGCATTAAAATTATTGAAAAAACCTCTTTGATGTTAAATTGTAAAGCCACTTTTTCAAAAGGGCTTTCGGTTAAAACCTGGGAGGATTGAAAATCCCACCTTTATAGCATGCAGAAATTGAAGGATGAAATATTTAGAAATCCAACACTATTCTAAATCCTATCGGATTACAGCTGTAAATTATAAGTACTAGACAAAAAATGAGCACTTTTTACATTTTAAAGTAAGTTTTGAAAATTGTTCAGATAGATTTAACACAAGTTTTAAAAATTGTTAAGATAAATTTTTGGAGAAAAAAGCAAAATCCATGAAAATCAAAACAACCCGGTTTATAACCATCAAACTGGGATGTTATATTTTTGTAGAATTTCAGCATTAAATTTTTGATGGGACAGCTGAAAATGATAAGACACTTTTGCTATACCACCCAAATCTGAAAATTCTACACAAATTTTTTCCATTTTCTGATTTTGCTATACCAATAAAATACATCATGGAAAATGATATACCATTTGAACCTATGACAAAATATAAGTTTCTTTATCAAGCTTATTTAAAAACATTATTAATTTAATTCAAGTTAATTTTCCAGAAAATAATTTCCAACAACTCCATCCCAAAAAATTGTCTGGGTGTGATTGATACCCACCAAATGAAATAATAAATAAAATGTATTTAACCGTCATTCAACTGCGCTATTGACAAGCACTACGCGTGATAATAAAGTTGTTTTATTATGGCGTTTCCATCTGGTAGAATGCACCAACGCAGTTTAATAAGGGTTAACAAACAAGGGAAACTCTTGTTTTAGGAACTCTAATCAATTTTTAAAACCTGTCTATCTGGAGAAAAGTAAGATTCAAAAAAGTAGGTAAGTATGAGCTCTTGTCAGGGCAATGAACAAATAAAACTTCTAGTTGTTTAATTGTTACATGGGCTCAAAAAATAAGCTGAATGTGAATGAATCACTAACAGATTTTAGAGATTTTGAGCACTTTATATTACAGAGTATGGACCACTGAGTAGGACCACCAGGAGAGACTAATCAATGAAAAACCATTAATATTATGAAGTGAATGATGAAACTTCTCATCAATTAGTTTTTCATGGCAACCCTACTCAATGGTCCATACTCTATATTGTAATTGCTGTTAGCCATCCCAAAATCATAATTTCTGGAAAAATTCATCCCAAAGTAAGATTCTGATTGAAGAAATCTATAAAAGTCCTTTCATTTGCAAATTGACCCATGATAATTCCAAAATTTGTTTTAAGAACATGGAGATAGTGGTATAGCATTTTCAGTTTTGGTTGGTAGAGCATCTTCAGAAAAATGGTTTAGCAAAATCAAGTTTGAGAAAAACGAACAAAATTAGTATAGCATTTTCAGGTATAGCATTTTCAAGTATAGCATTTTCAGGCATTTTTTGATGAAGGATTGGAAGCATATTCACGGCAGCATCTCAAAGAATAAGAGGGTAATGACCAAAGTAATGTTTTTAGTATCAAATTTTTGAAATTCAACCAAGAAAAGCAAGAGTTTTGGTCACCAAGTTCGATTACATAGAGGCAATTATATTGAAAAAAAGTCTTATTATTTCAACCTTTTCATGCAAAACAACTGTTTTGATTGAGAAATTTCTATTTAAAGTTTGATGAAGGGAAATGTTTTTTAGTTTCTCTCTTTGGGTTTGAACACACAGCTTTGTCAGGATGGCTGTTTTTCAGTATGGCTGAATGGGCAAAAGGAAGAAAAGCTATTTTGCACAGTGAATTTTTTGACGTTAAATGGGCGAAATTTAGTAAAATTCAAATTTTACGCTAATGTTTTGTTATTCTGATACAACTTTATGATAAAAATTAAGGGTAAATTTTTGTACAAACTTTCAGCTAAAATTTTTTGTGGCATGGGTCTAACGTTCAATATTTTGACCATTGAGTTTAGGGTATTTTTGGAAGCCTTGATGCCTTCCAAAATGATTCCTGGAGGTTACTTTTGCGCCCACTTGCGCCACTTTGCATAACATCTACAGTAGGGTTCATAAAGTCCTGGTGGGAACGGGGCGTCTTTTTTGGGAAAAATTCACTACTATATGGGGTGATTTTTTTTCACACACCTTCATAATTGACCAAAATCTAGTCCCCATTAAATTTTCATTAAAATCTGAGACATTTTGATTTTTGCCTTATAAATTTGTAAAGAAAACATAAAACATGTAAACACCAGAACCTTTTGAATTTATATTTTTAGTGTTTTGTTTACAAATTTATAAG
>JAOWAT010096002.1:0-10640 GCA_028571025.1 Longipedia americana
TAAGTGTTTTAAATCATTTCATTGTTCACTAAACAAAGTGTACATATTTATAATCATATGGATTTAAGTTTTCCTGTAAAGTATAAATTGCTGAAAAGCTGAGGTCTGAAAACCAAAAGGAATTAAATACAATTCAATTGAAAAATATTTACATTTTAAAACAGGATTTATTATTAGGGCTATTTTCAACGACCTAACATGTGTCGAGGACCATCTAAATCAACTTACTTTTTGCCCAAAAGGTTGGATTGGACAAAGAAATTTTCTCAAAATTTGTCCCCAATTACTTAAAGCCGTTCCAATTTTACTTCAATAAAATGGGGACATGCTGTCATTTGGCAGAATTTTTTGTGAAAATAATGACTTTATTGGTCTTTAATGATTTAATATTGATTGCAAGTTATTATATACTTATATCACAGAGCAAAACATTGCTGTTTATATGAAAATTCAATTATTGAAGTGTAAAGAATTCATAAAATTTGAGAAAAAATACCGAAAAATAGTAAAATTTTGAGGTTGGCTAGGTGACTGTAAACAAAAAATATTTCATTTTTTTTTCAAATTTGTCATTTTTACCTAAAAGTCAGTTGATTTAAGCTGTCCTCAGAATGAAATCTTAAAGGGACACTGAACTCCAAAACTGAATCATGCATAATGTGTTAAAAATGTTCAAAAAGGAATTTCCAATTTAACAAAAAAAAATTCATACCCCTAAAAGTGACCAAAATCAGTCTCCCAAAAATGTGATGGGAGATTGAAAATGTAATTTTTTTTTTCAATTGCTGCAGAGGAAGCACAATTTGATTTTCAATTTTCTGCAAAATAAAAGCATACAAGATGTACTTTTGCAGATTTTCATTATGATCACACTGCTTCCTCTATTGAAATTCAAAAACATGCAACATTTTCAATCTCCCACGCACTATGGGCCCGCAGGAGGAATTAAGAATATTTGTGTGAAATTGTGCAATTTTCTCATAATTTTTTCAAAAAATACTACATCATCCATGTAGTACTACTATATGACAACAATGTATATGTATTTTGTAGTGAATGTAGGAGAATTTTTATAATTTTTGTCCCTTTTTAGCTTATTTTTTAACTGAAAATAGTAGTTTTTAAGTGCTATTTTTTGTATCAAAGACACCATCAATGTTTTTGTATATGGCTTACTCAAAAATGAATAGATTTTAAAGATTTCTTTTGTGGTTTCTTCATTTTCATGTTGTGTCCTAAGTCCAAAGTCATTTTTTATCAAATACTTCCCCTGGAACGCTTCAAAAATGTAAATTTCATCAAATTTTTGGGTGAAAATGTCAAATTTTGCGCAGAAAATTGCCAAAATGGCCCTGTATACGCCCGTATACGCATTAGACACCACCAAAAACTAAAAATACATTAAATTTTTCAACTTTAGATGCATTAATATAAGAGGAAAAAGGCAGAAAACGTACTCAAAATCACGAAAAACTGTCAAAAAGTGCCAATTTCAGGGCTAAATTTGATTTTTTTTTGTCAAATTTACCTTTTTAAAACTGCTCTCAGATAAATTTAAAATGGTCAAATTCCATTTACAAAGGTGATTTTAATATCCCCAGTGTATATTCTTGTGATGTATGATTGCAGAAAGGTTCTGGCTTTAAATTTTATTTTTGCTTATTTCCTCCTGACCCCCTATTTAGGCCCTTAGTGCCACGATATTCTTGGGAGATTCATTTTGGATGCTTAATGGGGATTGAAAATGATTCTGTTAAATTGAAAATTCATTTTAGAGTATACAAAACTCATTAAACATGACTTAATTTTGGAGTTCAGTGTCCCTTTAATCTTTGCACATTTTATAACGATTAATTCAATGTCAATTTTGTGAATGAAAATAATGCTAAATACGATTTCAACCCTCAAAATCCTGCAAATACTTGATGACAATTTGGTAAATGAAAATGATGCCAAATACGATTTCATATTCAACTGAAACGCTACACAGTTTTTTCAAAATTCCTTTTGAGTTTTTCAATAATTGTTCCTGAGTTTTGAAAATATTATGTAAACAAGAGCCTGATAGGCACAGCAGAGACAGCAGAAAAGGAGTCGACCGAAATTGAGAAAGAAGAAGGAATGAACATAGAAATAGAGGCAGAAAAAATCCATGCAGAATTGTGTATCTTACTATTTCTTGCTCTCTATCTCTCTTCTTACTACAACTATTTTAATGCTTTTTTACACAGTTAGTGTTAGGTGGTTGCAGTTTGTAGAACAGTTGTGCTCGTTCGTTGGTTGGTTCGAAAAATCTATTCTTACGTTCGGATGGTTGTGTTGGTTAGTGGTCATGGGGCAAGAACTTCTTAGTTAGAGTTAGAGTTCAAAAAAGTTAAAACAAAAATATATCAGTTAAATTAAAAACAGAAGACTTAAACTAATTTGAATATTATTTAAACTAGATTCTCTCACCCGCATCAGCACTTTTTTACTCTCTTGTGTTTAATTTTGTTAATGTGTTTTCTTTGTATACGTTCAGTTGACAGTGAAAGCTTGTCATTAGAGGTGAATTAGTTAATTAGTTATAATCAAACCATAAAAAGAGGAGGAATTTAAGCCGAAAGGAGTTGTTATTAGTGTCCTGAGAAAAAGGATTTGTTATTATAGTGTCCATAAAAAGAAAGTTATTTCTCAAGTAGTGTCCTGAAAAGGATTTGTTATAGTTGTTACAAGGGAAAAGCACCACGAGTGATTAATTGTTTATTGATGTCGTACCTTCAAACTTACTACTCTGAACAATGCTTACCAATTTATCTCTCTTTTCCTTGATATCGTGTCCAATAAGTTATTCAACTGTTACAGGCTAAAAAATCATTCAGTGGTATTTGTTTGTTCGGGTCTCATTCATTCAAAAAGTACGACTTAAAGTATACCATTGAAAATCGGGAACATTAAATTAATATTCCCAGTCTAATTTGACAGAAGTGACATGTTATCAACAATGTCATTAATTTTGCATTTGAAAATAAACCAGTTTTACCTACTTTGGAATTGTCTGGGCACTGTAATTATAAAATACACCAACTTTTGAAAATAAGAATAATATTTTTCTGTATTTAGTTATCAAAAGCAATGTTCTTTGAAAGCTACATGAAATTTAAGGGTTTCTTCATCGGTTTCACAAAGATTTTTCTGACATTTCTCCATCCCATTTCAATAGATTTTCTGACAAAAGATTTTAAATCAAAATATTGTTATACATCAATATTTAATTTTTTGCTAAAAAAGTATGATTTTGAAAGTCTTGATATTGATTCAGATGTTTGTGTAAAAAGAAATTGATCAAAATATATGAGCTTATTGTGGTTTCAAAATGTCATAACATAATTGTATTTTTCCATTCATATCTTAACTGATTTTATGCTTAAATATGGTCAATTTTTGGGTTAAAAAGACAGATTTTGTGTCGTACAATTTTAGCACCACAATGGATTTTATGTCATTTTAAAAACTGATTTAATGACCATTTTGATGTAATATAGCTATAGGTGTCTCCCACTAGGGTCATAAAATCTGTCATGGTGCTAAAAGTGTAAGACACAAAATCCGTCTTTGATTGCATTAGCTAAAGTGGTTGGTTGGATTGTTTTATCTAGTTTCATGCACATTGTCATGTCATGATATTATATGCTTGGAACTGGATGAAGCAAACTTTTTTACCAAGTTAGCTAAATTTTTGTAATCCATTTTTTAATTACCACCATGAATTTTAAACTTCTTATGCTAAACATCAGATAAATATTGAGCACAATAGGATAAAAAGAACTATCAATCAATGTAGGAAATGATTAGAATTTTTAAAAAACAGTCATATACTTTAGTTAGTTCTGTTCTGAGTTACAATGCCTCCTTAATGCCAGATTTTTATAGTATGAAAAAAATATCATGTGATTAGAGCATCTTAAATTCCATGTAGCTTATTACAAATGTCACTATTTCCTTCAAATAGCTAAGGAAAACTTTGCTTTTCTCAAAATTAGAATTACTTTTGAAACAGAGGCTATTTGTGTTAAAGCTAAAAGATTTTATCACAACTCTTGCTCAAAGTTTGATGAATGGTCTTGCTACTTGAAATGTAGAATTGAAGCCAGATCTAATTCTAAAAAAAAACTTCGTAGAAATTTCTATGAAATGCAAAATGTTGAAGAAATTTTTTTGAAATGCAAAATGTTCTGAAGGAATGATCTCGTTTATCCTTTTAAAATTGCTTGTAAATTACATTTTATGGCATTAAACGCTGAAATGCACAATGATCAGTTCATTCAAATGTCCCATTTAACAGAATGAAGACTCGAACAATTGAGTTTCTTTCATGTTAGATGTCGTGCTGCATTTTATATCATATCATACTATTCCAACAAGTTTCTCATTGAGGAAGTGATTTCTTTTCTTGGACCATATCCAAGCATTAAAAATACATCAGTGTGATCCTTAGTAGGTCATGTTTTGTTACATTATTACGCACATCTTTTATATTTTATTCATTGTTAGTGATACAATCAGAAACCAAGTGTGTTCAAGGGTAAATTTTTATCTCTCCATCAAGCAAAAAGAATAAATTAAGTTTCAAAAACAGAAAAGTCTGCTCTCGCGCGTTCTACAGAGAAGGCACTTAGAACAAAAAAGCAAGTCAAAACTCCATTCACATTTTTGCATACTTTTTCTATTCTTCTACACCTACTTCCTCTAGACCAAAAAGAAAAAGAAAAAACGAGAATAATGTGAATAATATTTAAATGTATTTTGATGATAGTGCAATATCTGTTGTTGTCTTTACTTATGCATAAAAACAGTGCTAGAGCAGAGAGAGAAAGAGAAAAAGAGTTGGTGCAAAGGGACTTTGTCCACTGAGGGATATGAAATGATATGATAAAAACACAGAGAGAGAAAAAGAACAAAAAACAGGACAAACAGATCTTCAATGGAAACCAAAATGTGTATGCTATCAAGATTGTGTGAGAACTGGATGTAATTGGTCATTTTCATTTGTTTTTTGATAGCTCTTTTTATACTTGTTAAAGGACAATACCGAGTTGTGTGGAAACTGCTGTCTTATTACAAAAATATTTCTCAAAAATGTAATAATAGGGTTTTCCAAAAAATCTCAAAATCATGTGGTACCAGGCTTATTCAACAGATTTTTACCTCCTGATTCCAAAAATATCCTTCTTTTGAAAAAATTTAGCGTTTTTAGCCATCATACCAGCACTTCAATTTAAGAGGGTTTTTCTATAATTTCCCAATTTGAACAGAGGAAGTATTCTGAAATCTGGTTTAAGTGTGAAATAATTCCATGGCTAATAATAGAAAATCATATTCCTAGTTCATACATGCCGCATGAACATTATTTTCTTTGTCTAAACACCAAAATTTCCCAGATTTTCAGCAGAATTTAGAATACTTCCTCTGTGTAATTTGATGAAATACCAGAATTAATGGGAACATTTAAGTGCTGGTAGGATGGGTCAAAACTAATTTTTTTCTCAAAAGAAAGGTACTTTTGAAATTAGCATGTCAAAATCTGTTAAATAAGCCTGGTACCACATGTTTTTGAGATTTTTTGGAACACCCTACTGCATAAATGAATGTAAAATAAATTTCTTCGACAAAAATGGCAAAATTTCTGCATAAAAAAATGAGGGCAAGTAGCACATTAAATTAAATTTGTGTAATCAGAGAGAGGAAGTGTCACTGCATAGAAGGATTTAAATTTCCAGGAAACTCAATACTTCCTCTATGCCACTCACCATTGTTTTTCAATGTAAGTTTTGGAAACTTTTCTGAAAAGAAATTATCAAATATATCCATTGATTAAGGGAGATCATTTTGCAGTTTTCAACATAAAATTTAACCCAAAAATGTTTCACTTCAGGCTGCCTTTAAACGCATGAATAGCTTTGAAAAATTGCGGACCCTGAATATTCAAGAAAATAATTTTCCAACAAAATTGCTCTGAACATTTTTCTTTATTCGTATGATTTAATTAAAGTTTTCATGAGTTACATGTATTCAATTTTTTTAGTAACAGAAAATGATCATTCGTGTTTAATTTTCGACCAAAATGACAACTTTCCATTTTTCAGTTTTTTGAAAAATTTTCTCATTACTTTTACGAAAACTGTCAATAAAAACACCCTGCCTGACTGTGTAGGTCACCTACTACTGAATCTCTGTTTCTCCATGTTTCTGATCGTCATTTCGTCTAAAAACTATCCGGGCGGAAACGCGTTAATGCGGTTGAATGCCGCTGAGAACAAAGACATAGCCGCGAGAGTGCATATCGATGTTTACTCCGCTCAAACGGGGGTCTCCAGATTTATTCAGCAGGTCTCAGAAATATTCATAAAATGATTCATAAAATCAGAGTTAAGAAAAAATGTTTCAAACATATTGACATGACTTCAAAGACCATGCATGCATCCCAATGATTCTCGTGCAAGATACAATTGAAGATTTAATGTTTTTTTATTTTGTTTCGGAAAATTATTGTATTTTACGTAATTTTTACATGTGTGCCAATAATTCCTGAAATGACCATCTTTGCTAATTCTTATGTAGTAAAATTTTGGGCCAAATCGCTAAAATTTGGTAAGAGCTATAGAGTTTGTTAAAATTTGAAATGAGAGTCCAAGGTACAAACAATCATCTGTATTACTGGCATTTTTTAAAATTTTTACTCATATTATTCTCATCATACGTAACATATTGTGTCTACTTATTTCAGCCGAAAAAAGTTCACCCTCTAAGTTGACAATTGATTTTAAACAAAGGTTAAAAATTAATTTTTTCGGCTGTCTTTTCTTTGAATTAGATAAATACCTCTACATATTAAATTTTTCATTAAAAATCTAACCCTTACTTATTAAAATAATTGTGAAATAAATTGTTGAAATCAGGGGGTGAACTTTTTTCGGCAGACTTTTTGTCCATAAGAATAACGTAGGCTGAGAGTCTGCCTTTAAGGATACGTAGGATGAAAGTAGCTTTATCTCCTAACTTCACCTAAACAGGCTTTTATTCACAGATTTTACGTTTGTTAAAAAGACGTAAAATCTTGTATTTGTGAGTTTTGGCGTTTTTGGAGTTGAGCTTTTGAAAAATTTTGGTCATTTTTTGCTAATTTTACTACGTAAGCAAATTTCCAGACCCGAGTTTTTTTAAATTTCTGAGTTTTTCGTGAAAAAATTGAGTTTTTGACCGATTTTGGGCCTGAGTTTTGCAAAAATTTTGCGAAAAAGCCTGCTAAATGTCTCTAAATTTGACAAGTCCATGAAGGAACGTACACGGCACTAACATTTGAGCTCATACCTAATACTGAAACACCCAATCAACAGGGTTAATTAATATCATATCTGTTATTAAAGATGTAATAATAATATCATAATATCATTTCTGTTATGTGAAAATCAAAATGTAAGAATTCATTCAATCTGCCAAATTTTTCATTCTACTCGGATTTTGAAAGAAATTGACACGCTCGTCAGCAATATGGTAAAATCGTTTCCTTCCAAAATCCACAACAAAACGGACCAACAAAAATAGAGGACAGCAATCATCAAGAAGGAATATAATGTTTCATAATAATATAATGTTTTTGCAAAAAAGGAAGTGTCATTGAAATATAATTAAATTATTGTCAATTAAATTTGATAAAAATATAAGAATCTATCCGGAAAAATTAACTGAATACTGAGTCAATTTTATGGCACTCCTAAACATGATAGTTTTGAATCATATTTTGAATATTTATGTTCACTTGACCAAACTTTGAATACACTCTATTTTAATTCCTAAACTTTCGTAATAAATTTTATATAAAAATGTGAATTCACCCTATTTAATTCCTAAACGTTCATAATCAATTTCATATGACTGTGAATACACTATTAAATTCCTAAACGTTCATAATAAACGTCATATGACTATAATGCCTCAATGTCTAGTGATAGAGGGGGTGGACTTAATCTACTTTTGCTCCAAAATCGGCCCGGATATGGTCTAAATTTTACATAAAGCTGTGAAAAGTCACTCTTCAAACATTTTTGAAAAAGTCACTAGATGAGTAGAACAGGGAGGATGAAATTTACGACAGTATAGGTTTTCTTTCACTTAATAAGGCACTTTTCATTGAAGTAAACTTTAAGTGCTCAGAGCTCCCATGTTCTGTAACATTTTTCAATTTCTTTCTTCATGAATCTTCCTTTGTGTTGGTGTGATCCCACTGGGGTTAAATTCTAGACATTAGGTACACGGAATGACTTATGTGATCCAAACCCAGTTTATTTAATGTAATTTTGCTTTAAGATTTCAAAATTTTTGAAATATGTAGGGGCAAAGTGACACTACCGGCTTTTTTTCGCAAAAAAAGTTACACTTTTAGGCTAAAATTCTATAGTAATGAAAAAATTGAACTTATTTTTCATGAAATGCAGCAAATTTTTACCGTAATAATTGTAGAAACTGGTTTAGTTTTAAAAAATTTGAAAAAAAAAATTTATAAAATCTTCATATTTTTCATTTTTTCCAAAGGCTGGTTTTTACCAAAAAAATGGACATTTTTTGCCAAATATTGAATTTGCCCCTACCAAATTTTCAATATTTGATGAGAATACATTTTCCAAGTAAATGAAAACAGAATTAGCTCCAAAAGTTTGCATAAGTTGTTTGGTATACCTAAATCTCATTTCCGATTACTTCCAAGTGATCTCTCACTATTTATTTTCTTAGATTTTGAGTGTCGTCTAGGGGTTGTATTTTGTAAAAAAAAAATTACTACGGTAAATAAATAAGTCCAGAGCCTATTGATAAGAAATTTACAAACCAACTTTATGACAAGTTGTTTTCTAATATTTTGTACCAAAAGCAAACTCTGAATTGATCCATTTGCTTGCTCCATCGAGCATTTATATTATTTTTCTAAGACTTTAAATGATTTTTAGATGATTGATTTATGTGTGATGGTTTGCTTTTGAAGATGAAAAGTGTTTCTAATTTTTTGAGCTTCCGTTGATTTTTCATTCAACAAAATAATGAAAAATAGAACCCATTGACTGAAAGAAAATATAGGGAGCCGTTATAGTTCAATTTTCAATTCGAAGAATTTCTGTAAGATATATTTCTTATTTCATGAGGATAAGTATTCATTCAAAGCAATTAAAAAATTGACAAATGATTCTTTGGTTGTATTCTCTTGTGTTCCTTTCAATGTTGACAAAATAATTCTCGAGTTACAAGAATAGTTCATGACACAACTTTAAAGAGGATTTGTTACAAAATTTTGTTTGTAACAATATGTGAAAAACAAAACACTCAAGGTTCAAAAAATTCACAAACTGCTTCTGCAAAATACATTACAGCATTAGAAAGACATTTCCAGTAAAATGTATTTGGTAAACAAACTTGAAAATGTGTACTACTCCGTCCCGACGAAATTGGCCGGACGGGAAAAAGATGAGAATTACCTATTTTCATTTTGATTTTTCTCCAATTTTAAGATAAATACTGAAAAAAATTAAGGAGTATTTCAGAAACAAAAAAGTTTCTGGTTTTTGAAACTATTCTTACTTTTATCATAACCTCTCTCCTACTCAAAGAAAATTAAGAATGAAAGAGGGTGATTTTTATGATTTTTCCGTCCGGCCAATTTCGTCGGGACGGAGTAGTACAAGTCATCATCAAAACACTACAGAAAGATCGGGTGAGATGGCCCAATATAAGGTGGAGTGGCAATTCACCACTACACTGGACGTACGAAAGATCTATTTATTAAACTCGGTGAAAAGTACTACTTTTTGATTCTGAAATACAATTCTGAACTTGAAACAAAAGGGAATCAAAACCCGTCCGTTACAATACTACTTTCTAAGAAAAGGCTTATACCTATTCGACCCTATCTTACAGTACAGCGTTCATGATATGTTTGTTATACATCTGAGAGCACTGTGATTCCAGGCTTTTTCTTTGACACGTTTCTAGACTCTTTAAATGCCTAGAAATTTTGTAAATCGCAGTTTTTGCGTTTTTGGAGCTAAGTTTTGGAAAAAATTTCTCAGTTTTTGGTAAAATTTGCTCAGTTTTTCAAAAAATTTGCATATTTTCTGAAAGTTTTGAAAAAACGTCCGTTTTTTATTAATTTTGAGTCAAAAAGTCAAGTTTTAAAGGCCTAAAAATTTCGTATTTCTGAGTTTCACGATTTTTTTCTCAGTTTTGCGAAAATTTTTCCTCAGTTTTTGGAAAATTTTTGTCAAGAAAAAAGCAAGCATTGTATCAAAACAGCTTTTTCCTATCATTCAAATGCCTACAATTCTTGTTCTTGTTCTTTTCAAGGCATTGTGTCAAAACAGCTGTCATATTCAATATTCATGTTCTTTTTGTTCTTTGCAAGGTATTGTGTCAACACAGCTTTTTCCGATTATTCAGACACCTGCAATCACAACCACAACAACAACAATGTTTTTACTCATCCAACAGCAGAGGATTTTGAATGTTTCAATTCGTGTTATAATCTAAAAACATTATCCCTAATTTTAGGTATGACAACAGACTTGAATATAGAAATTTAAAGGAGAAGACAGACTTGAACAGAATCACAGATGAAG
>JAOWAT010096113.1:0-10638 GCA_028571025.1 Longipedia americana
ACTGCAATACAAAAATTGCAATTAATAAAAGCCTGATTGTGATTATGCTTCTTTAATTCAGCTGATGCAGCTGATTTCTTCTCTACACAAAGAGCTGATGTTGTATAAAGAACGGGTTTGCAACTGCATTTATATTTACATACTCAATTTCGTGCTGCTAACAAAATGTTTGAAATTGGTACAAATTCAAAATTTATAACTTTGAACAACTTTCACCAACGTTGGGGAAAATGACGGACAACGAAATTGCCTCTTTCTGACCAGGCGGAACCTCATAAAAGTTAAAAAGAAAGTCTCTTACGAGAACAATTTTCCATCAAACCCAAATTTCGAAAATCTTATCTTTTTTACAGGAATGGACCCTCCTAACATTGACCGCGAAAAGAACCACACTCTGCTCGATGCTCAAACTCAGTATGTTGTCTCTGTCTATGATCTGATTGGAAAAGAAGAAACGGAAATACCAAAGGTGAGCTTTGCCAAACAGTTTCTTTGAAACAACTTTTTCCATTGGTATCCTCCCCCCCCCCCTCTGGAAGCAATCCAATGGAAAAATTCAAATTATTGGATGATTTAAGATATTAATTGCACAGGGTGCCTTCTTTTGCTTAGTAGAGCCAGAACAAAATCAAAAAATTTCAGGTGTCCACTAAATTGGAAAATAGGGGTAAGGAAAATTTTTTGACTCAGCGATTCCGATTCAAAAGGAGGTCTCAGATTATCTTTCATATACCAAAAGATCAACCTGTAGTCAAATATTTTCTCATTTTTTGAAAATTTGAAATGACGCACTTCATTTCTGATTTGCCTAAGCCTACTTAAATTAATCTTTCATGGGTAAAACGAATTTTTCAATTACAGTATCTCTCTTCTTCTATGCAGAAATTGAGAGTAAAGATAGCATTCTCAATGAATTTACTACATTGGTGAAAATTTAAAACGCTGTTTTCTCAAAATTGCTCAAAATCTTAATTTCCAAAGTCCCTTGAGACACCTTATATATGACTTCTGTGACTCAGACCAAATTTTTGCAGAAACTCAAAAATATACAATTTTTCCTACCTCCATTCACCCTCTACTCGAAGCATTCCAATGGCCGACTTTTTGAGAATTTAATTTGCTCCTATACACCAATAGATGATGAAAGATTAACTCTGCCAAGCAAATTTTCTTCAAATTGATTTAAAACTGAGTGAAATTTTGCCTGGCAGGATCAATATCTTTCCTTTGGAATGTGTATGGCATAACAAACTGCCAAAAGTGCTGGAACGCTTTGAGTAGGGGATGCATTTTGTAGGCAAATTTCGTCTGGTTTAGTAATAGAATGGCGATAAAAAACCACTACAATGAAAATTCGACCATCTCCGATTTCAAGGGAGGTCTCAGATTATCTTTCATATACCAAAAGATCAACCTGTAGTCAAATATTTTTTCATTTTTTGAAAATTTGAAATGACGCACTTCATTTCTTCCATAGAAGTAAAATGTACTTTTTGGGCCAATTTACTCCATAAATTAAAAGGAAGTAATTCATTTCAAATTTGCAGAAAGGGAAAATGTAAATGAAAAAATATTTGACTACAGGTTGATCTTTTGGTATATGCAAGATAATCTGAAACCTCCTTTGAAATCGGAGAACATTCGACTTTTTTATAGCCTTAGTAATAGTCTATAGTGCTACTCCGTCCCAACGGACTTGGCTCAACAGGAAGTTCATAAAAATCACCCATTTTCATTTTGATTTTTCACCAACATACTGATAGCTCATTATAAGACTAGGGGTACTGTAGTTTTGAAAACTGCAGAATCTCTAGTTTCCAAAACTGCTTTTATTTTTATAATATACTGTCATGAAATCAGTGAAAAATCAAAATGAAAACAGGTGATTTCAAGGAGTTTCCTGTTGATTCAAGTTCGTTGGGATGGAGTAGTAATAGTATAGTATTCTGAATAATATTAAAATAAATGACAGGTGAATTAAAAGATGCAAATGTCATATATTGTATTTCAGAATCTAAATTGTCTTAATCTTTGATTTGATCAAGATAATATCTTATTTCATCTAGATTTAAATTTCTTGCACAGTGGGATTAATACATTATCCCATTTTTCAAAATCAAATCTCATATCCTGTTCAGGACACAGCTTTGGATGAATGGAAGAAAAATGGCCTTTCAATTCATTGGTCAGAAGTTTTTTGACTTTTTCTATTATGTAATGTAACTCTTCACTAAATTTTTGGCTGATCAGCAATCGCTTCAGATAGTAAGAAGAAATCTCTGATTTGCATATTCCTTTGAAAAGTTTTAAAACTAAATAAATTTGTAGAGTTACTCCAACAAAGTTTGACATGGTGATGAATTGAATTGGATTAATTATGTATGCATCTTTGACAAAGAAATTAACTCTTTTGATTGATGTATTGTTTGTTACATCCTTTGAATTTTGCTCATACATATCAACAAAAATAAGATCCCTTTCAATAAATTTTTGTAAATGTCTTTTAAAACCATTTGGTTTTTCCTTCTTCAATGTAGTAGCAACTCTTCTTTGCTGCTCTTTTGGGGACATTTTTGAAATTGAAATGGAAGGAATCATATCAACCGTGAAATTCATGTAATCCCCATTTTTGCACAACCAACGTATATTCAAATTCATCCCAAGTTTCTTCATTGTCACAGCTGGCTTGCAATTTGAACAATGTGTCAAAGCTCCATTTTCTGTAGAGAATTTTGAATTTCTTGATGTACAGTCCTTACATTTGTAATCATAATCTTTGTTGAGAGTAACTTCGACTCCCTCTGGAACTTCCTTCTCTGTAATAACTTTCTCAAATGCATGATTAAAGCATTCTAGCAATTTCTTGTATAATAAATTGTAATCCAAAACATATTCATCATCTTTCACATAACAATAATCTTGTAACTTTGGAGTCATCTTATCTTTCTTCACATAAATAACCATTGCATTCTCTTTGACATAAAATGCATCTTGAAGGTCCAAAAACTTAATTTGAAAATCTGATTCAGTTGGCAATCCAACTCTTGTTCCTTCTGCCATTGATCCCATTGGAACAAACTCAACCTCACTGATGAATGTGGTACTCTGAAAAGATAGATGTGTTTAAAACTAGGGGGTGGCCCAAAAAACAAAATTGATCAAAACCAAGCGGGGACCATATTTATTTCAAGATTTTGCCCCAAGAATAAGTGATAAACATTTTTTCATTTTAAAAAATTTCCAGGTCGCTCTGGGCCTTAAAATTTACTTCAATAGGAGTGAAAAAAGGATATTTGTGACAAAAATGACACCAATTGAAGTAACTTTAAGATCCCAGAGAAACCTGGAAGTTTGATATAATGAAAAAATATTTTCTGTGTCTTTGTTTTTGTGCTAAAATACAACTTTTAAAATGGTCTCCTTTATTCCTGAGATCATTTTTAACTTTCACTACATAGCTTGGTCCGGAGCCTATAAAACTCATGTATGTCAAAGTGTAGAAACCTAAGATCGGTAACAAGCGCCGGTTAAAATGACTGGTTGTGGATTTTCTCTTTGGAATTACAGTAGAGGAAATAAGAGTACTGAATGCAAAATTCACGAAAGACCTTGACCCTCACAGATTTAATTTTCCAATAATAGAATCGTTTCTGTAAAATGTAAAAACTTGTTCTATTTCAGATTTAACTCTTTTACGCCTAGAGAGATTTTGAAACTACGACCTTTCCAGCCTAAAGTACACTTAGGTGTACATGAAATGGGTTGAATATTTTTGTAAAATTTGATGAAATCTAGTATCATATTTCAAAACAGATGATGTTTGGTTACATAAAAATATTTAGGAATCTCAATTTTCCTAAAAGAATTGTGATTCTACAAAAGGGTTCTGTAAAAAATCAAATTTTGTGTGAAAAATACCAACTTTATTTTTTCCCTTCTAGGCATCTGCTGCATGTACACTAAAGTGTACACTAGGCGTAAAAGGGTTAAACAATTTTCAGGAGCATAGTTTCTGGAGACAATTTCTGAGTTTAGTAACATTTTCGGGAAATATCGATAATCGTGCTTTTGAACGATTTAGACTCTGAGTTTCAAGAAAATTTTGACAAAAACCTGCCTAATTTCAACAAACGATTCATTAATCAAAAATCTAATAAACTATAACTTCAGTTTTCTGAATTATTTAATCTTTTTAAAGTGCAAAATTGCCCTTGAATAAGTTTTAACCGTATTTTCTAGGTCATTCTAGTAAAGACATCTACGTCATCACATTATAATTAGCCAAAAAGTTAGTCACGCTCAAAATAGATTCATTCCTCTTCAACCGATCCTTTTCAATAAAGCTTCTGTAATAAAACTTTTGCATTGATCTTAATAGTGTAATGAGAATATAAAATGGTATGAAATCAATTTCTTTTTGAAGTTAGAAATCTGTCTATAACAATTATTAGTGAACACTCCTTCGAACTTTTATTACCTCTGTTTGATAATGAACAGGAAAATTTACAAAATGTGGCGTTCTGGCAGACTTGGGTGAAATGTTTGAAAATTCCGAAAATTTAATTCTAATCCTACAATTTTGAAAACGTCTAAAATTGTTCTGTCCTTCCTTAATTTGAGCAAAATTACTAAGAAAAAAACTGAAATTTGTGGAAAGCTTTGAATTGAACAAAGAAACCTAAAAAGGCAGACTAAAAATCATCAAAATTTGAGTTATGGCCCAAATCCGTTGGAACGCCTCATATTTACTTTTATATCAGTTGAATTCCTCTTGTCTCAAATGAAACAGAGGAAGTAACTTAGACGTGTTCAAATGTTACGTCAGATAATTGGAGTGCTTATTAGTTATATCACTACAGGATTATGTAACCTGATTCGATCTTATCATGCCAAGGCAGAGTGAATAATAACAATTGAGCAAAAAAGTCGACGTAAATACAAATACTTCGCCAATTAAGAAAGTAAATAAACTGGAGCATTTGTGATTTTTCCCTTTAACTGCAAAGAATCATTGAAGTATATTTTTCTGCTAAACGTAATAAATCGCGGGAAAATTACGGGAAATGGTGTGGAAAGCCGTGAATTTCAAAGGGCGGTAGAAACATGTAAAATACATTTTCTTGGAAATCTGAGAACAGATTTGGATTTTAGATCTACGACTACAGATAAGAATCTATCAGAAAAACATTTCCAAACATGAAAATCATACAATTTAATTTTTGATGAGAGTTTGAAACACACTACTTATAGGGTTAAGTTTGATCCGCCCCCTAGTTTAATAGTTTTTCCATTAGATCAACTACAAGGGAGCAGAGCAGTAGTTTTGAGCTTCCTTACCACTACAAGAATCGCAGATAATGTTTTTCTGGAGCGCCAACTTCCTGGTGGTTCCATTATACATATCCTCCAGACTGACGGACAATTGATGCACTAGATTTTTGGTCCTCCTGGGCCCTCTGGATCGGCCCCCGAATGGCCCACCTCCTCCACCACCTCCGAAGAACATGTCGAAGATGTCCATAGGGGAGTGGAATCCACCTCCGCCACCGCCTCCCTCCTTGATGCCCTGCTCGCCGTGGGAGTCGTAAAGGCGACGTTTGTCCGCATTGCTCAGGACTTCGTAGGCCATAGAAATTTCTAAAAGAGGGAGAAATTAGTGTGAATTCACACTGCCTTTGAACGTGTTTTGGATTTTTAGTAATTTTTGAGGAATCCACAATGACTTTTGATTTTTAAATACATTGAAAAAAATATGTCTACATACTTATCCAAAATTGAAATAAATGTGCCTCCATGGACTTTATTTTCAGATGGCTATTTTGCGGAATTTTTCTGTATATAATAATTTCCTCTATTGTAAGCCAAAAATTGTCAAAAGACAGTGTGTTTTAGTTCAGTTTAAATTAATGTAAAAATAGTACAATCTCTTTTCTTAGTTCAAGATTAACTTCATTGAACAAGATTCATTTGATAAGAGATGTAAAGGTGTAAATGCTTCAAAAGCGTAATCAACCTTTTTTGTTGGCAGTGTTTATATTCTAATTTATCTAATTTTATAATCTCAGCATGCATGATGTATTTTCGCGGAATATTTTCTTGATTAATTGCCACCTTCAATTTAGTTCCTCCTTCATCATTTCTCATCTATCAGAGCAGGCTTTTTATGCATTTCAGAAGACCTCTGCACAAAGATGGAGATAATCATTCTCAAGAATTCAGTGTTGCAGATTTTCTACTACCTCTGTTTCATATTTTATGAAGGAAATTAGCTAATTACATTAAATAAATCAGCTGTTATGCCAACAAATTTGAGAATAAAATGATTTTCAATAAAATTTGAAGAGAAATTGTCCAAATTGTAAACTAAATCTTGTCTCAATGATGCAAATTTCAACACTAACTTAATAAAAAGAGATACAAAAAATCCTTCAAGTTTGACTTTTTTGTCTGCGCACGTGTAAATTTGTGATTGTTAAGTACAAATCACTCTAATTTGGATTTATGGCTATGTAACTGTTTTATGGTTTTGTCAAATATGTCTTGAGACCGACTTAATAAGAACGACAGCAAAACAGCTTATTAAAAATTCATTCTTTATGCTATGCAAAATATTCATTATAGATGAATAAAATAATGTGAAACAGACATTTCCTGAAAATATAGAAAAACGTAGAAATGCAAAATCCATGATATGAAAATGCACCAAGAATTCCAAAATTCACAATTCTTGTGGTTTATTGATTTTATTATAAAAATTATAGATTACATCAGTTTTCATAGACAATGAACTTACTTCGAAATATTTTCACATTAAAAATATGATGCAAAATTTGACCCAGACAAGGACTTTTATTTCTCGAGTCGTATTTATTTTTTGCAATGTTAGACAAATTTTAATTGCATATGTCTCCTAGAAATAGTCCCATGAATTGAACTCTGTAATTGCCATTCCATGCATATTATCAATGCAAAATAATTGTCGGTCATTGCTCTTACTTGCCCTCAGTCTCTTGTCTGATGTCCTGACTGCCTGAGAAATTATATTTTATTGCTGTTATTTAGCAATGGCAATAGGCCGTTTCAAGAAAATTCTGGAAAATCCTGGCTCGTAGCTCATTTTAAAGTTTTTTTGTGCTGATTCCAGAATTGGTCTTTGTTTTCAACTCACTTCATGCAAGTACCATGCAACAAGCCCTTGAAATTTACTTCATAATATCGGGCCTTATTAAGTGAAAAAGCCTGTACTGGAGTAAAATTCAAGGGCTTGTTGAATGATATTTGCTTTATGTGAGTTGGAAAAAATAAGACCATTTTTGGAATCAGCATGAAAAATCTTCAAAATGAGCTGAGAGCCAGGATTTTTATACAGAATTTATTTTTTTATGAAACAGCCTAATGGCAATATTTTTGACCATCTCAAATGTAAATATGCAAAAGCAAAATTCAACAGATTTTTATCTTTCAGAGTTTGAGAAAAGAAATCATTTTGGGGACTGCTTCTTTATTTTGATTAATAGTTTTTTCGAGAATTTTGGAATCATTATTGAAACAAGATTTAAGATTTCAATAGCTCCTCCTCCAAATTGCAATCTCAGAATGTCTTCAGATATATTTACAATACCCATACAAATCAACAATGCAAAATGATTGTCTGTAACAATAGGAAAATTTTCTTCCTCTTATAATTATCATTTATTCATTTCAATTCAATGTTGGTATGGCACCTATTTCCACAATCCACCATTGAAAATGACACAAATTTGTTAGTCAAAATACATCTTTTACTGCTCAGACAAAACGAAGAAATAATCTCGGTGTTTGGTAATTAGGCATTCATTTCAGGACGTTTTGGCCAAATGATATTTAAGGATTAATCACTCCAAAATATCAATGTAAGCTTTTGATTGCATAAAAGTGCAGCTATATCAATTAGCAGATTTATCATATTCGAAGAACGACATCTGCATTGCATTGCAATTACACAATATTTCTTAGCTAATTAGTTTTGAAAATCTCATTTTACCCCTCTACAGCTTGCAAGCAAAAAAGCATTATTTGTATAATCTCCAGACTTTCAGAAGTATAATCTTGGGAGATTAAACACTTTGTGCCTGAAAATGTCAATTCAATATTTTGAATGATAAAGCATTTACAAATAAACATATCACTAAAAAGTTATACTTTCAAGAATTTGTTATTTATATTTGCAATTTCTGGAAATTAGATTAAACCAAACTTGGTTGCTAGCAAAGTGTTGGTTAAAATATTTTCACCCTATCTTAAAAATTATCTTGTCAAAATTAATTTGTATTAGTTGGACAGATTTTACTGGCTATTTCCAGATTTGAAAAAGAAACGTGCAAAATTCTAATTCAATCATCGTCAAAATTCTTAATTAAATCACACATCTTCAAAAAAGCGTGTTATGATATTCCAGGTTGCTCCTCTCTCCAGAAGGAAAACTGACAAAAAATGTCACAAATAAAAGTTTCTTGAAAAAGAACCTTGGATTTTTCTCAAATTTTCTCAATGTGCATTTTTAAACCACTGCCTGCAAATGGCCAAAACTGAGAAGTAGGAAATTTATAGATATTTTAACCAAGTAGAATGTATCGAGAAATCCCTTTAAAAGTCACAAGATAAGAGGAGAAAATAAATATTCTCACAGTCCGCCACTTATGGTGAATTCTAAAAATGTTCAAGTTTCCCATCTAGGCCTCTCCCAAATTTCTTCGAGAGTGATGTGGCAAACTCGTGATCTAATCAAAATTCAACAGCAATTAAAACCTAACCTTGAAACAAAAAATCGATCACCCCAGATTTTTTAAATACGTCTCAAATTTAATTAAAATCCATCATGAAAATGAGAAATCTTTTTAGTTACATAAATGTCTGCTTCAACCTAATTCTAATCTGATTTGAATTTTACTAAAACTTTATCAAAATTTAATTGGACTTTTGTCTCAATTTTAATAGAGGATATCTAAATAGCCAGATTTATACCCAGTACCCTCAAGTAAATTAAGTTGATCGCAGACAAATTGAGTGTTACTGGGTAAGGGTCAGAGGAGATGACAAAAAATTTGGAACAAAATTCTGAATAATGACAAACCTATTTTTGTATTGAGAATTTATCTCTCATTAGTATGACGCCTCAGTTTCTTCATATTCCTGATTGCCTCATTGCCCCCCTCTTGCTCTTTCCAGATCGTTTTGCCCAGCTGTGTGGACCAGATTTGTTCCTCGGACTGGAATCGAACCCGACACATTCCCATCACGGCCAAGGACGACGGACTCATCGGCAACGACAATCAGATTCTGTACGTGGACATACAGACCAGTTCCAGAGGGGGCAACGGAGTCGATAAACAGTGGAGGGGATATGCGTTGCCTCAGACACAGGTGAGCACCAAAGTATCTATAATACAGGGGGTCTCTCGATTTAACGACACATTTTGGAGGTATAGAAAATATTAAACCGCGAGATTGTCGTTATTTCGAGGTTTATTTAGTAAATGAAACCTTTTTTGAGCCAAAAATATGTCGTTAAGGTGCGACAGTTGAGCTCGAAACATTTTCCGAAACATTTTGTTTCTGAAACATTTTTTAAGTAATGTTTCTGAAACATTTTGTTTCAGAAACATTAGGTGCGACTGCTGAGCTCGAAACATTTTCCGAAACATTTTGTTTCTGAAACATTTATTAAGTAATGTTTCTAAAACAAAATGTTTCGTAACAAAATGTTTCGAAACATTACTTAATAAATGTTTCAGAAACAAAATGTTTCGGAAACTGTTTCGAGCTCAGCAGTCGCACCTTATTTGAAAAGTTCCTCCAGTCTCCACATGTACTGAATCATTCCGAAGATTCTAGAGACGGTTTATTCGATATGGAAACTGACGACAATATTGACGGAGCAACCGTTGCACTTGAAGGAGAAAAGCGGCCCGGAAAGAAAGTGGGCAAATTGACAAAGTACATTATGAATTCGGCTTTAACACAGAATTGGTTCTTTAGAAGGTCTCATTTCAGAATCAATATGCTATTGGAAAAAATCAATATTGTGGAATTTTTAAATGATTTTTTATTCCATTTATAACATGAAACCCTTATTTATCTAACAATTTTATGATGAATACCTCTGTTTTTCAAAACCTTTGCTAGATATTTTGATTTGAAACTCTTATGGGGGGGGGGGGGGCAAACAAGGTCTAGTCTCCACTCTGAACAAGAAAGTTTATTGAAATATTTACCATAACCCTAAAAATAACGTTCCTTAATGAGAGTCTATGACTAGATTGCGGACACTGTAGATCACACATCTTTTTCATGCTTTTTTAATACAACCATCAAACTGCTTCATAAAGATAAAAAAATTCTTAGTTGAACAAAAACACAATACAAGAGCTGACTATTGATCATTTTAATGCTTTTTACAAAAAAATAGGGCAATCAAAATTTCACGACCGTCTTCCTTTTTCAAGGATGTTAAAATGTAGGAAATGCACCTGATCTTTAATCTATTTTGCATGGGCAGTAACCTTATACAGTATATTTCCCTCTATTGCCCCACTTTCTTGTATTACCCCACTTCCCTGTATAGCCCCACCCCCTGAACTTGAAGAAAAATTATAACCC
>JAOWAT010096224.1:0-10636 GCA_028571025.1 Longipedia americana
GCCGTGAATTCCGCCAGCAAAGAACTGGACACGGAACTGCACGTACTCGTGTTTAGTTGATCTTCCATTTTTGTAAAATTTTTGTTGGAATTATTCACTACAATATAATGATTCCTATTCGTTTAGAAAACCCTTGTCAAAATATTATGAAGAAATGTTTTACACATTCTACCGTAAACCTGTATTGATTGGAAAGCTCTGATAAGATAGAGAGGTTCAAAGGAAAATGTGGAAAGTTGGACTCAAATTACAAAATTTTGGAAACTCATGATTTGAAAATCAAATTGGTAGTATTTACTTCATTTCTTTGCATTTTACAAAAAGGAAGCATGTTTTATGTGTATTCTATCAGTAATACAGTCGACGACAGATTTAGTGACAATATGGATTTAATGACACTTTTGCTCGTATGGTATGCATTTAGTGACAAAGTCGGATATAGTGACATTTTGGCTGGGACCAAATTTGTCACTAAATCAGTCGTCGACTGTATATCTTTTGCCTTTTAATTTTTTTTTCGCCATGAGGAACCTAAAAGACAAATTGCTGATTAAATCCATGTGGAATATGCTTTTTATAAAATGCAAAGATATAAAGAAAAATTTGAATAGCAAATGATGAATTTCCTAAATTTTGCCATTCTGGGCCAACTTTCCACTTTTTCAGAACTTTCCTATTTATTCAGGTTTACGGTACTTTGGAAATTAGAAGTTTATTTTTATTACAGAAACTTATGTACATGAAACACTCAAATTATGTTAACATCTTACAAGTAAAGAAATATTGTACTAGTAGTACATACTACCTCTGCCTCAAAATAAATATGCATGGAACATCTCGTGCTTTTTGAAGTTTTACGGAATAATTTACTTACATGATTACCTGAATCATATAAAAACATTTCCACAAACGTAACACAGCATAACTATTCATTTTGGGGCAGAGGTAGTAATATATTTCTTCATATTTTGACAAGGATTTCACCTATCGCTAACAATTGTTTTTGTTGGATTTATTATGAAAGACTTGTCACTTCCTCTGATTCACAATTTCACATTTATAAGTTCGCAATAAAAACAACTTGAAATTTTAACACATCCACTCACAATTGAATTTTACACAAACTGAATGGTAATTTCCTTTTGAGTCTCTAGAGATATTTTTCAATTGAGGAGTCAGATTTCTTATCGATGTTTGGGTTTGCTTCATCTCTACCTATATTGTGAGTTTCCTGTGTGTGATCAAGTTAAGGGTGGTAAAGTTGAAGTTGAATACATTTCTTTGTGCTGTTTGAGAGAGAAGCTGTCCTGAATCCTCTTACACTAAGGAGATAAAAACCGACTACAATGAAAATTTGACCATCTTAGATTTAATTTGCGACAATCTAGTTTTCCTTTATATGCCAAAAGATCACCTTGTAGTCAAATACATTTTTGTCTTTTGCAAGTATATGCTGAAGCACTTACCCTCGTCTATAGAAGTAATTTGTACTTTTTGGGCCATTTTACTACATAAATAAAAAGTGAGTGCTTCAGCATGTAAGAGCAAAAATTAAAATTGTATTTGACTACAAGTTGATCTTTTGACATATGTAAAAGAATGAGATTGGCGCGAATGAAATCCAAAAAAATTTTCTGGTTTTTATACCCTTACTTACACTGCTGTAGTAAGTACACTCTGAGAGACTGAAGGTATGTGTTAGGTTTTACAAATGAGGTGCCCTAAGGGACTTTGGATGGATGCAAAGTTTGACCAATATCAGGTAAATATTTTTGGCACTGATACATTGGAAACCACCCAAAAATAGAAATAAAAGTCATTCATTAAAATATTTAGGAGTACATTTCATCTTATCATTTGATTGATTTGCAACCACAGTCCTGAAGATATTGATATATGTCATTTGAAAATTAATATTGAAATTCAATAATTTCCTTGGATAAGAGGTAGTTTATTTGTCATTTTTGTAAAATATACTTTCTCTGTCTCAAATTGAAGTTTGTGAATTGTGTATTTTATCTATTTATTAACCTCCAATGTAAAATAGTAAAATACGTCCCTTTAAGGAGGGTCACCAGGAGAAAATAATCTATGATAAACCATTCATGTTTTTGAGCAAACGATGAAATCACTCATCAATTAGATTTTCTTGGTGGCCTTACTCAAATGGACATACTCTACGTATTTGATAAGCTCATATTGTCTTTTTACAGTGCCATTTCCTTTTCTCTGAGAGGTAAAATAATGTTTGATCAAAATAAGAATATCCACCACGTCCATTGAAGCACCACAAAAGTATTCTGTAATCCACCTGTAGATTAGAAGAAAAAGGTAGTTTTAGTAGCAGCACTTGTTGATGTTGTTGTTGCAAGGGTGAGGTCTATATCTTTTTTTGAGAGAGAAAAGAGAAGCTGCGTCTTAATATTATTTTGCTATCCTGATCTGATGACTGCTGACACTTGTTCATTCACTTCGTTCTCTTTATCTGCAATCACTCTACTTGAAGGATTTCATGGGAAAATGATGAACTGATCAAACAACTGTGTCACACTTTACTTTCTTTCTCAAGGTGATGATGTTGTCACCTATGACGCTTTCCCGAATTTTGATTGACAGTTTGCAAAACTTCCTCGGTGGCACATGCTGAAAAATGAAAATTTCTAAAAAAATAAAATTGCTTCCATCAGTACTATAAAGTCTTCTATTTTACGAGAAAATTTACTTCAATGCTTACATAAATCATTGAAGTAATTTTAAGCAAAACTTTACATAGCACATTGATCATCCTATTCAAATTATGGTGGAGGTAGTACATAAATAGAAAAATGAAAAGACTATATGAAAATACTGAAACTTATCTTACAGATTTTTATCATGATGTGAACGGATGTTGGATAATTCTGTCCATTATCAAATTTGGGTGGTGTATTTTTAACCAAATTTTACCATCAATGACTATAAATTACATCCCGCATGTTACCAAAATGGTATTCAATCGGAGTTCAACCATGAAAGACATTTGTGGTGTCGACAATGAATTGGGAAAACAAAAGAAGAGAAGAAAGGAAAAGAATTCACAAATATCTTTTGCATCCTTGAAGCTATAGTAATATTACCTCTGTCTCAAAATAGATTAGGCTAAGGATTTTATTGTTGTAGTGTGTCAAGTTTTTTGGAAAATTTCATTTCATTTTCAATGATTTGGGCAAGCATTTCCCAAATTAGATATTGTTCGCCTAATCTATTTTGAGACAGAGGAAGTATATTATACCATTTTGGAATCAAAATTTAAAACAAATTCCAAAATGGTATCATACATTACTATGGCTACACGGATGCAGAAGATATATGTGGATTCCATTCATCTCTCTTTTTTCTTTATTTACCCAATTCAATGTCAAAGCCACAATTTTGCAACCAGGGGAATTAAAAGATATTTATGAACAAATGTAAAATATCGATCGGATATCCTCTCTCACTGATGAACAACTGTAGTCTCAATGTAAGTTGGTCAGTCTGCAAAGTTTTTCAAAAGATCAAACAAGTCCGTCAATAAAATTGAATTTATGTTATGTTCGCTTTGACATTTGTATTCATTGATCAAGTTTGACAGACATTTTTATCAATATTCAATTGTCTTTGATTTCAATGAATTATTTATGAAACTGATAGAAAACTTATCAGTATCTTTGTAATAGAAGATGACATTTTCTATCATTTTTGATAATGCAAAATTTTATATATGTTGACAATTTTCATCTACAGAGTTTTATCATAATTTTATTTAAAAAGCTCCAGAATATGAAAAAAGAGGTTAATAAGAAATGATAAAATGTGTAAAATTTTACAGATATGAAAGACACAATTTTTACCATTCAATATTCAAGATATACAATGACCCATATTGTGAGAAAAAAATATTCCAATTATTTAAAAAAGACCTATACAGGCTTTTTTCGCAAAAAAATCAAAAACTGAGCGAAAACGCAAAAACTCAGAAATACGAAATTTTTAGATTCCGTGGATTCTAAAACTGAGAAAATTGCTCATTTAAACACTGTTCTGTTACAAATAAGAGCATAAAATAGACATATTTTTTAGAAAATTTGACAGTTTTGAGTAGAATCTTTACCTTTCTAAGGAATTTTTGTTCAAAAATTAATATTTTTATAAAATTTTTCAAGAAACTGAGAAGTTTTTTGAAAAACTGAGCAAAATTTTTCAAAAACTGAGCCAAAAATTGAAAAACTGAGCAAAATTTTGCGGAAACTCGCAAATACGAAATTTTTAGATTCTGGGGTATTCTAAAACGTGCGAAAAAAGCCTGATATATCATTTAACCCTATGAACCCTAAACAGATTTCAGACTGACTGACGAAAAAACCTGAGAACAAATTTGCATTGGTTCTTTTGAAGTCTATTATTTGTCATGTAATGATATTTTTGAATCTTTATGTGGTTAATGTACAAGATTGATTGCTATATTTTATGTTCTTAGTAAAAAAAATAAAAATTCATTATTAATTACTTAATATAAAATCATCTCAAAGTGAAATATTGGGTTATTACAATTGATCCTATCGGCAAAACTGTGCATATGCAGAAATGATCCAATCGGGTCTATAGGGTTAAGTTGCCAAAGTTGCCAATAAGAAGCGATAGCAGACTGCACCCTACGAGCGAAGGGTTATTTTCTTAAAGCCAGGTTGAAAAATGTGTCATTTTGAAAAGTAATAGGATACAGCAGCATTGCGGGTATTTCGCGCTTGTTTGAATGATACTTGTAGAAATCACAGCTTTGTTATCTAAAATCGTTTCAAGCTCTCTTTACCAAACAGTTGAAGGTTTCCACTAAATAGAGAATTTGATATTCTTAACTTATTTCTTGGATTAGAGGAAATCATCTATTTCAAATACGTTGACATTTGTCTCTTATGATAGATACAAAATTAGGCTTAATCTCCATCTCAAACACAAGATTTTATCAAGAAAATGACCAAAGCTATGAAATATTTTCCTTGTTGTTTCCCCGGAACGGAACTAAACAGATAACTTGGTGAAATCCTTATTAAAAACTTGAAGGATACTTTACTTGAGTAAAGTTAATAAGCAACCCCTCTCTGTTAAGACTAATCATATAATTTCTGAATGCCCAGTTATGGCCGATTAGAGTCCGTTACCATGAGTAGGGCCACCATGAGTACTTATCGATGATAAATATGAAGGGTTTATCATCGATTAGTTATTCATGGTGGCCATACTCATGGAAACGGACTCTACAATGTTTTTTGAAACATTTCTCTCAAATTTGGGATTTTAGATTATATGTATAAAGATTATTCTGTAACCTATTCAGTTTACACTCTTTATTTTTTATAAGCATAGTGTAAAATCGGCCAGCCTCAAATACACTTATTTTTCTGTCAATTTGATGCTCAAAATATGCTTAGCATATGCTTATTTTTTGGGAGCCAATGCTCACGTGTAGTATTGTTAGTAGTGGTATTAACCAGTTTTTAGTATATTTTGAGAGATTCACTGAAAGAAAGCATTTACTAAACTACACAAAATGGAAATTTTAGGTATTTTTGTCAAATATTAAGACTAAAGACAAATTTAAAAGAGCAAAATTTTTCAAAATGAGCCTCAGTTTATGCTTAGTTTATGCTTATTTTGTAATAAATTTGAGGCTGGTATGCTTATAAACTGTTTGCTTATAAAAATAAAGAGTGTACCTAATTGATATATCCGTCAGGCTCTTGACAAGGATGTCACCTAAAATACTTTATTTGATTAAGCTAAGGTAGAAATTGAAAGCCTGATTACAACAAAGAAATAAATTATGTGAAAGAATATTAACATAGCAATGGAAGCTCAGGTTTCAACTCAAATAATGTAATGGGAAACTAAATTTATTTTCACACCAAACTTTGAGTGTTTGGTTAAAGCTTTTAATGTATAGTCGTTCCCTTATGAAACACAAACAAAACTCAAGACATCATTTTCCATAATTCTCTTTCTAGAAAAGCACTAAAGATATGCAAAGTTACGATTTCCATATCTTTAGAGAATGTTTAATCTCTGTTTCTTCTTATACTTTGTAGATGTAGAATTTCAGATAAAAGATAACATATGCAAAATAATTTAATAGAAGAGCTAATCCTTGACAAAATCTAAAGTAAGGCTCCCATGAGCAGGCTTTTTTGCCAAATTTTTAGAAGTTCTCATTTTCTAAAACATTTACATTTTTGAGTTTTGAAGTTTTTGGAGCTGAGTTTCCGAAAAATTCCCCCAACATATGCCTAATATTTGCAATTTTCGGTCGAAAATGCCCAGTTTTTCGACATTTTGTGTGAGTTTCGTCAAAAGTACGCTGAGTTTCATGAAAATTTGGGCTGAGTTCAGCGAAAATTTTGGCAATAAAAGGCTGATGAGATAGCAATTGATATGATAATACACTGTTGAAAAGGATTATGCGTCAACGCCACTTATGCATTTACAAAATGCGTCAGTGGCTTTGAATTAATCTTAAAGGGACACTGAACTCGGAAACTAAGTTGGGCTTAAAATGACGTATATACTCTAATCAGCTGACTCTAATATAATTTTCCAATTTAACAGAAAAATTTTCTTACCCATACATTAACCCAGAATTGAACTCTCAAAAAACTTTTGAGAGTGCAAATTTTTTGAAAGTTATTGCATTGCAGCAGAGGAAGCAATATTCTATTCATAAAATCCGCAAAAATATATCATCTTTCAATTTAATTCAATTCGATTTATTTTATTTTTGACTTGTGTTATGCTTTTATTTCCCATAAAATTATTTAAAAATATTAATGAAGCTATAAGATGAAAAAAGAATTTGTTTCATAGAATCTGTTTCAATGGGTAAGGCCATGAATTACTAATCGATGATAAACCCTTCATATTAATTAGTTATTCGTGGTGGACTTACTCATGGAAACGGACTCTACGTTGGTAATTTTGAAGGCTTTTTGTTCAGAGAAGTATCATTATCTTCAAAATTATCTTTGGTTTTAAGAATCACACATAGCTTTAAGCAAGATTAGAACTTTTAAAGAAAACTTTGAGTATAAGTTTTCCAAGCCTTCTAAAATCCATTCTAAAAATGGGTTTAAAAATTTAATCAAATAAATGCCATATTTGAGCACTTTTGATTCTGTCCTGCAAGCTCCGGCTGACTAAGAGGTTTTTGCATAAAAAAACAGTGCTCATTTCCATGTCTTGCAAAAATGAAGTAATTTCATTTCCTTGCAATTTCTCTCTTTACCCAAAGCAAATTCTGAAACTTTGCAAATAATGTATTGAATCAGCTGATATTTGCAACTCGATAAAAGCCCTCCCATATTGGGTAGTCTTTCCGAAGAATCATTTGTTCTTCTCTTTCTAAAAGTAGGGGGAGGACAAATTCAAATTTTTTCTCATAAATTACGATTACCCTTTCTTAAATCATGTTTTTTGGGCTAAAGCGGATTGCTAATTTGATTTTTCCTGCCTCTAACTCAAAACAGATAGGGCGAATGTTATGATGTTTTAAATTTGCAGAATGAATTAATTTCAATGATTTAGGCTAGCATTGTAGAAAATTTGCAAAACTTTCTTTCGCCCTATCAATTTTGAGATGGTGGAAGGACTAATTTTGATTTTGGGTGTCAAGTTGTAGTTTAAGTTTTCTTCATCAAAAGCTCGCACTGAAGTTGGCTTGAACTACAAATTGACTTCCAAAATGAAAAAGTAAATTGTATATACTTAGCAATCAGTAAAGGGTAAAAAAGAATGTTTGAAAAAATTAAGTAAGTCCTCCCTCTAACAAAAGCTGGTCATAGAACGTATTAATGGCAGTTTCGTGTGTAGGCATTACAATTCTGCAATTTACTTGAATAGAACAGGCATTTGGAAGTAGATTGTTAGATTGAATTACACTCAATTCTTTTTATAAGCAGCAGAATTTTTCGGCAAAGCCTTCATAATGCTTATTGATTGGCAGAACAAAGGCTTCCGATTATTAGTTAATGCTTATTTTTGAAATTGGCTATTTTTAAGCAAAAATTTCCAAATAAAGCCTTCAAATACGCTTTAATTATGCTAATTTTTCAGAGAATCTGATGGTTGTAAAATTAACGCTTTAAAAATTGAGTTTATTTTTATTTTTTAACGCTTGAAATGTTTCCTAAATTATGACATTTACGAAATTTCTCAAATTTGATCGCATTTAAAACGGCGTCAAAAAAGCCTGGCATAAATAGCGATTACTTTAGAAAATTCAAATTTTGGAAACTTAAAAACCCTTTACAATTTAATTGACTTCAAAATGAATTATAACTTTTGAAATCAGGGTCCCTGAATGCTCATTTTGAAGAAAAGTAATATAAGGCTGACAAAAATCCCTTCTTCATTAGAAATTGAAATAGCAAAACTGTGGCTACAATGATAAACTTGTTGAATGCTATAAAACTGCAACTTTAACAATAATGCAAATTTTTGTCTTTTATATTGTGTAATGACTAAAACGCTTAAAATGACGTCATAGAGGAAAGTATGGATCTGAAAGAGAGAAAAAGGGGGACTGCACTGACCTGCCATCTACTTCTGGGACCCGCTTATTGTTCTCTTTGCTCTTTATTTGACTCTACCTGACGTGGCCCCATTTGATATCAATTTATTGCAGTCTAGAAAGACTGGAGATTTCAAAATGATGACAAAGACTCACTGAACTGCTTCGATGTAGTAAATGTCAATCAAAAAGTGCATTTTTTATGCATTTATATGTGTATGTGTTGTTCCATTCAAAATTTTCACAACAGTGTACTAAAGTCCGCATTAGCAGTCTTTTTACCTTCTTTTATTAGGCTCTGGACTTACATATGCAGTAAATTTTTTTTTCAATAAATTGTAAGGCCCAGAGACACCACTCAAAATTTAAGTAAATACAAAAACATAAGATTCACGAAGTAAGAATTGAAAAATGTTATGGAACTGAGAAGCTTTGAGCACTTAAAAATTTATTTCAATAAAAAGGGCCATATTTAGTGTAAGAAAGCAGGTACCAAAGAAAATTTCAATTGCTCTTTTCTACGCCCTGAAGTTTTTCCCAAAAATATTTGAATAGAGCGAATTTTTGCACATTTATTCAAAATTTTGACCCCTACCAGGAAGATTTTTGGGAAAAGTTGATTAAGTCCACCCTATACTTTTATGTCTATGATTATTATATGTAAATGTAGCACGAAATATGATGTGTCATGTTTCTATTTCATAGCTTTTGTATGGACTTTGTAAACACTCAATAAATGGCACCGTACTTGAAGTTGTTTTTGAACCTTTAACTTTAAAACATTACACTCATTTTATGATCTGTTCATAATTAAGTACTTGTTAATTTTTGTTAGTTTTAGGGTTTATTTGAACATCATTTCGCCCTCAGATATCATTTGAATCCTTTCACATTTGACTTGATATTTTTGTAGAAAATTTTCTGTAACAAATATTTCAGTTTGCACACAAAGCAAAACTTGTCCCAAGAATTTACTAAATTTAGGATGATCAGATTGAAAATACTTCCTCTGTTGATAGACAATTTTTACGATGGGATTTAAAAAGTTCGTAGTTCATTCACAAAAAGCACAAAATACATTCATGGTACACCATATTATTAAATTAGTCCATAACTTAAAAAGATCCTTCAGTCATAATTGGCGGGTTCGTTCTTCATTATAAGAGTGAAAAAACGACCTGGAAAACACATTGTTAAATGCTTTAAATGCAGATTTTCATCCAGGACAATTGTTTTGATTATTTTCCTTCATGCTGTGGCAAAAGCACAGGAATGAAAGTGGAAGTAAATGTTTACGAAAATAGTGAAAAATGTGAAGTATTTTTACAGATTTTCTTGTTATTGTTATGCCTTTACCATTAAAATTGAATATTTGAAAACAAAAATGTTGTCATGTCTTAATTGATAACAATATTTGCTACATTTTTTTTATCCTAATGGAGGTCTTGAACAAAATGGTATGAATAAATATGAGGTGCAATTTCAGAATTTAGAAATTAAGGTAAAAATTGTAACCTTTCTTAAAATTTATTTTTCACAATACTCTTTAATGGTTCTTTAAATTTGATATGTCTCCAAAATACACAATTCTATTTACTTGTCTAGTCAGAAAGAAGAAATTAACATCCTTGCTAAGAAAGGTCTACCTTTAGGAGAGGTTCTGAGAATTTTACTTGAAAAATTCATTGAAAAGAAGGAAAATGAATGAATTTTGGGCCCACTTTGGAGTGAAAGTGTGAGGTGGAGAAGACTTTTTGGAGATATTTTTGGACAGGATCTGAAAGCGCGCAGAGTCATTCTGGACTCAAAAATTCTAATTAGAACATCACAAGTGCTTTAGTCTATGGTCTATTTGCTATTTTAACAAACGAGGTGGACCACTTTTTTTAAAAGTGCCAAAAAACTTTTCTGAAAATATCTGTTTTTGCAAGATGTTTGAAAATCTAAAACTTGAATCAGAAAGCTGAAGACATTGTCTTTCAATAGAATTAACATGTTATTAATGAAATCTGCATAGAAAGCCGAGTTTTAATAACATGTGATTCTTAAAAAGTGTTA
>JAOWAT010096335.1:0-10636 GCA_028571025.1 Longipedia americana
ATTTTTGTGTCAAAATGAGAACTTTTTAACGCCTAAGAATTTCGTAAACCTCAGTTTTGCGATTTTTTCTCAGTTTCACTAGAAATTCCCCGCTCAGTTTTGGAAAAAAATTTGTCAAAAAAAAGCCTGCATTCATTACTGATTTAATCTTTTTTTTCCTGAAGAGCTAGATTTTATACATACACGCTTTGATGCATTTGATCTAATGGTATATTTAGTGCCAATTTCAAATTTTTTCCAAAGTGCCTCGGGCTCATGGTCCATATATATTATTTCAAGCTGTTTTCACTCCATGCCTTTTGATTTAACCTCCTTTCTACAGACTTCATGTATCATCTACTGTTACTTCCATTCTTTGATTGGCATATTCCCTTGCATAGTGGTCCACATCAGTCTGGTCGTGAGGAAGTTCTACATCATCTACGCTGAAAGAATCATTCCTCACCTAAATGTCTTCCAATATCTGTTCATGTTGTTTCTCCTGGTGGGTGTCTGTTGGGGGGCAGCAGTCACATTTTCTAATCAGTCATTTCTAAAAGGTTGAGACTGGGTTCTTTAGAATGGGATTACTCAATCCTAAAAGTTAAAGGCAGACTGGTGTGAATTTTTCACGTAAGATCTCGTTTTGTGAAAGATTTTTCTGAAATTGCTAAAAAATTGCATCAGTTTCAAAAATATTGATGGATGCCTTATCAATTTTATAAAGATTTATTCTTAAATGCAATTGCCACAACATTTGAATATTGAATTTGGCAAGTACAGTCATTTCACCTTTTAACGACACATCTTTTAACGACATTTCACTATTTCACGACATTTTTGTGTTTCACAAATCATAAAATTATTACTTAAAGTTCACCTTTTAAGTTAAGATTTAACGACACTTCACATTTTAACATTTTGGGTGCCTCTCAAAAGTGTCGTTAAAAGGTGAAGTGACTGTATTGGAATGAAAAATTATCCAAAACATATCCAAAGCTAGAATTACTATTTTTACTGCTATACAAAGGAAATTATCCAATATCAAATTTTGACAAGCTTGAGCCTTACATTCCAACTTTTAGGATTTTCTGAAAAAGGACAATAAATCGGAACTTTTGTTTTAATTTATTTCTAGAAAGTCCTAATTTTGTAAATAGAATTAATTATACTTCAATTTTGTTTGAAATTTATTTAACAAATTCTAGCTTTATTGGTAATTCTGAAATTCTTTTTGGCGAGTATTCTCAAGCCATCTGCTTCATGCCTTTATTGTTTCTTGTCTCAACTAAAAAATCTAGCCAATTTTCGCTACCACGCTTGCATGCGCCAAAGCCTGAATTTATCAGAAAATAGAGATATTTATTTCCAAAATGCATTTAGATGGGTCGTATTCACATCACTTATAATGGTTGGAGCAGAAATGCACAGAAGATCAGCATTAAAGGTAGACTGGCGTCAGTGTCAAAGTGATAGATAAATTGCCAAAGTTTTAGAAAAGTAACTGAATTCTGAATAATTGATTATTTTCAATTTTAAATCTTAAATAACTCTTTAGAAGTAAGACTAAGACTTAGAATTTGCAATTGTGGTAAATTTTTACATTTTTTCTGTGCTCAAAGCTACATGGAGGAGGTACTGTGGTTAGAGCAAACCCAAGATCCGCCAGTCTGCCTTTATAGGCCGTAGCTGAATCTCCACACAAGACAGAACAATATCGATTGAATGGAAGAGCCCTGCAGCACCATATTACCACCTTGAGAGATCAATATGTCCATGCTCAAAGTTTTATGATATTTCTCGCCTTGGAGCTCTTCATAGGCAGGCTTTCCCAAAACTGTACTAGATTAACCCTTATCGTCACGCGATGGTTTAATCTAACCTTATTAGCGCATGTGGATCAGGGTCGAGTAGACAAAGCTATGGCTTTTGACTCTTTACGAATTGTATCAATACTATCTTAACTGATTTTCTTCCTAAGACTGATAAATTTTCAAATGTTTTTCCAAACTGTAACACAAAAAATATAGCAATTTTTCTTCTGGGAAAAATCTTTGATCAGGCGAGAATTTGAGACTTTTTACACTGATACAATTAAATCATATTGGGAGATTCAACAACTTTTTACCCATTAATTGTCTTGCCGATTTGTCGTTTTTCACATTTCACAACTGTGACGAATAGCAAATCTATCGTAACGCAATTTTCAAAAGTTTTCCCGAGAAAAATGGAATCTGTAGAAAAAGGAGAGTAAATTATTGTTTTGAAGTGAGAAAATCTCCTAAAAGCTACTTCAGTATGACAAATACGGAGATTCAAACAATAAAATTATTTAAATGTGATCACTTTGCCCCTGACTACGGTAATTATTTTGCTGTGATGCATAATTTCAGAGTTAGAGCCATTTTTCTCGGGAATAATTTTGAAAATTGCATTACAACAGATTCGCCATGGTTGTGTTTGTGTAAAGATCTGTTGTAAAAATGTACCGTATGACCACCTAAATCGGACCTACCAGGGGTAAATCGGACTTAAGCTCAAAATGCTTAAATTTGATCCTTGTTTCATTTTAGCTTAGGTCCGATTTACCCCTGGCAGGTCCGATTTAGGTTGCTGTACGGTACTTAGTATTTGATTGATGTTTTGCCTAAAAGTGGTCAATTTTGGGGTGTTACTTAAATATCATCAAGAAAAAATTTTGCTACATTGGTTTGGTGGACTCTTTGATCCAGTCATATGCATTATGCATATAAAGTATTTTGAACTGGATAAAACAATCCATCCAACCAAATTAGCAATATTTTAGTCTCATGATTTTGACGTTACACCCTAAAATTGACGACTGAAATTGTATGTTGCAATTTTAAAAAAATAATTTGATAAGTCTATGGCAGGATATCTGTTATCTGTTAGATATTTTAAAAAATAGAAATTTTCAAGTTACATTCTAAAACATTCTATCAGAAATCAGATAATTTTGGTGTAAGAAAGATTGCCAGTTACAAATATCGCTTTAACCCTTTCGGCCAGTGAAGGAAATCAGGATAAGTGTCCAAAAACCATGAGAACATTTTTGGAGATCTTCTTTCAAATCAATATTTTCGTAGTAAAAAATGGTCTAAGAACTATTCCAAGGTATTAATCCTTTTTATTTGATATCAGATTGTACAGTCTAAGGCAAAAAATGATTCCATTATGTATCTGATACTTTTAGTTCAATTGAAAGTGCAAAAGTAGGATGCATTATCACTATTGATATTATTAGGGTGGGTCATCCAAAAATAAATTATCAAGAATGATGCCCATACGTGATTTAAAAAATTCTTCTTGTTCCCCTGACTTAAATAATACCCTTGCTTTTCTCAAAAAATGCCGGGAAGGGGTGGCTACCAGCCCTTACATTTTACTACATAAATGCACAACTAATTTCACATAATTTATTTTTGTAACAGTGCAGAGGAAGTTCATAACACTGTTTGTCAAAATTGCAAACAGAAAATTCCGGGAAAGTGTAAAAATAAACAAAACTTAACAGGCAAGTAGCCACCAGAAGGAGGCATTAAATGAAAAAAGTAAGGGCATTTTTGGAACCAGCATTAAAAGATCTTTTATTTGATCCACGTCCCGACCTAATTGGTGACACCATGACCCACCCTAATATAAACACTGTTCCAATAAAAAGTAGACAAATTCTCTCTGTCAAAGCTCTAGTCTTAGACATCAGATTGAACCATGCTTGGATGGATTAAAGAGATGAGATTCAAAACTTTCCAAATCATTCTTTGAAAAGAGTGAAATTTCACATTTCGAATAAATCCAGGCTCAGGTGAGTCTTATGGGATGTTTGAGGCCAGAAATATGAACGAGTACGTTTCACAATGGCTTGGGAGGGAATACCGTAAAAAATAATTTTTACCCATTTTCTTTGCTATTTCAATTAAGATTGGAAAGTTCTAAATTTTGACCCAACAATGACCCAAAAATATCCACCCATCTTCATGTATGCCCATTATGAAATTTTGGGCACATGTTGAGTTTTCATATTTACACTAATTTTTGTGCAATGGTGTAATAACATAAAATGATGCAGATTGATAGCTATTCCCAATTATGGTCTTACTTTTGAATTGATATTACAGTATTTTCAGTATAATTAGTAATTTTTCTCACTGTTCTGGAACTTTACCTTTTTGCATGAATTTGGCCTCAATTCAAAAATATCCATAAACTAGACTGATTTTCTAGGTCTGTGATACCGATTTTTAATCTCATTTTATCTCGGCAACGTAGAAATTACAAAATGAAATTTCCCAAGAAAGTCGCCCAAAAATTGTTTCCTTTTCTGTTGTTTACTGTCATTTTTCATGTCTTTCATCATCAGCTATGATGTAAATAAACAACAATGTTTTGATTGAACAATGAACATGGCAGAAAAGTTCTCGCAAGATTTTTAAATTCTTTTTATATAAATTAACCCTTATTAAACTGCGTTGGTGCATTCTACCCAACGGAAACGCCATACCCTTTATTAGCATGCGTATGGTTTACAAAAAACGAAAAATTTTTGTTGGTGTGAAAAAGAGCGCGATCGATAGGCAGTATCGGCAAAAATTGGACGTCGATTTGTATAGGTCTTTATTTTGAGCAGATTTTGGTGACCATACTTGAGTCTGTCTTGTCAATTTGGCAAAATTCAAGACACTCATTTATTTTTCTAGAATATTACTACCTCAGTTCCAAAATAGAACAGAGGAACAATGTGTTATTGTAAGGTTTTGCAGAACAAATTCTTTCTGTGATTATATTAATCCTTGTAATAAATTTCCATAAAATATGAGTTAACAAATGTTGAACAGAGGTAGTATAATACACACCTAACCTGTAGGTCATCTCCCAAAAGCAGTCATTAATCCTAGATTACAAACATTGAGTATTTTGTTTTGATGCTCAACTCAACTTACTATTTGGACGGGCTGAATGGGCACTGTTAGCCCGCCCATACAAATCGATGTCTGATTTTCGACAATACAGAATTCTCATAATGTTGTTTTCTGTGATTTTGAAATTTGAGTGATCTCATGCTTCCTGTAATGTTTCAAAACGTACTTAACAAATTGGAAAGCTACATATAAAATTCGAAAGGTGAGATTTAAAGCTAAATTTTAATGTCTGTAACGATATCTGAGCCTTTAGATATGAATAAAAAGATCAGTCCAAAATTTGCCGGGCCAATCTTTTAGTACAAGACGTTTTCAAATTTGGACACTTTAAAGTTGTTTTAAATCTTATTTATATTTTGATGTTTACACTGCACTATTCAATCTTGAAATGAAAACAAATTTTGTTTTAAAATTTACCATGCTTACTATTTGACAGCTTACTTATAGGAAAGATCCAGGTGTCAGACATGAAAAAATAGCACTGGCCAGAGACTGCTAATTTTGTTGCAAGTACACTATAATTATCTTTGCAGCAGCACTCTGACTGATCTCAATGACAGCTTATCAGGCCTTTTTGTGGAAAACACAAAAACTCAATTTCAATTTTTATCGAAAAACTCAATTTGAAAGCCAAAACCTCGCAAATATGAAATTTCTAGAAATTAACACTTCTAAAAAGTTTCTAAGTACTGAATTTAAAGCATTTATTCACAATACTCTCTAATGGTCTTTCGAATTTGATTTCTCTCCAAAATGCATATTTGAGGTGCCCCAACGGACTTTGGAAATTAATCAAAATTTGGCATTTTTGAAGCCTACAATTTTCAATTACGTTTGAAACTGATCTTTCATGTACAAAAAGAATCAATCAATTATCTCTTTTCTCCTATGCGGAAATTGAGAGTAAAGGTAGCATTTTTAATGAATTTACTAAATAACTGAAAATTTAAAATGCCGTTTTCTCAACATTGCGCAAAAATCGTAATTGCCAAAGTCCGTTGAGATACCTCATATGAGATATATAATTTTTACAGCAATTGACTATAAACCTATTTAATCATGTCTTTTTCTTTTTCATTTCAGATCCCAAATCCACATCACAAAGAACCACCTCACAGGAACCCACTACAAACACAATTCAACTTCATTGCATCAAACACCTTACCTTTGAAATAAAGAAAAAGCAACCCAAGAAAGAATAAGAATCACAAAATAAATAGGAAACTCATAACCAAATAAATAAGAATCATATCACTAAAAATAAATTCAAAAGAATAAACGTTTTTCAATTCCTTATAAGAATAATAAATGAAAATTGGCCGGACAATAAATTGCCAAATTTCTAGTTTTGAAAACAAAATGAATATGAAATTAGGAGCCAATAAAACTTCAAACTTTGCTCATTCTTCATCTTCTCCTTCAATTCCTTTCATTTCAATTCAAGAACCAATATCAAGTTTTGAAAAAGAAGAAGACTGTGCCAATTATCATCACAAAATTCAAATGCCAACAACTACTTATTATTCATCACATGAAAACTTTTCCAAGCAGCATATTCATTTGGAAAAAAATTTCTCGACATTCCTGCGGAGAATGAAATGAAAACAGGAAAAATGTGACCAAAATGTAACAAATAAGGTCATTCCTACTCTAATTTTCGTGATTGTATGTATTTCCTTTCTCTACATACATTAAAACTGACCTCATCCTTTTTATATCCTTGTTTCAAAACCACTAATCTTTGAAATTTTATTCATTCCACTTGATGCACTATTAATATCTGATGAAAAATAAAAATAAAATGGCTAACACCACCACAGAAAGTGCAATCATGTTGCCAATTCAGCATGAAACACAAAAAGAACAAAAATTGTTGGATTCTATTGAAGAAGAACATATTCTTGAAAGCAACTTTGATTTTGTGCTTGGAGAAATTCTTGACTTTTCAACGACTTCAATTTCTACCACATCTTCAGAAATTCAAATGCTTAACCAAAAATCTGATGACATACATGGGCACCATGAAGAGATACATGGACATCATGAATGCCACTTATGTTGTGAACAATTCTTATCACTGGTTGACTATCGCGTTCATTTAAAGCACCACGGCAGCCAAACCAAACTCACTTGCTCTCACTGCAACGCCTCCTTTGCTAGCACTACACTACTCTGGAAACACATCTCAAAACTGCATTTGTCATCCAAAGAATCGTTTGACTGCACTATTTGTAACAAGACTTTCAAGTTGCCACTCAACTACCATTTGCACATGCTCATCCATCTCGGTGAGCAGCCGGAAATTTGCAAATACTGCAACAAGTCTTTCAGAACTAAGCCTTCCTTGCGTAAACATGTCTTGATTCACACGCGAGTGAAACCCTTCCACTGTGAACAATGTCCAATGGCCTTCAAAACAAAAGATGAACTGAAACAGCACGGATTTGCACATATCACAGAAAAACAATTTGAATGCAGTTATTGCCATATTCAATTCAAGTACCTAGCATCGATGAAACGCCATGAAAAGAAAGGTCGCTGCAGAATCGGTAAACATTGGTGCCCGCTAGAAAAGAAAAAGTACAAAAAGAAAACACAATCAGTTAGCAACCCGACACAAGAAAATAATAACACAACATTTAGTGCTACCAATAGTAGTAATTTCTTTGGATTAGATCAACTCAATTGTGATACAAATAAAAGTATTGAAATGAATTGTGATAAGGAACTATCATCACTAAACATTGCTGATTTTCAATTACAATTAGATGAATCTGATTGGGACAGTTTCCCCACGAATAGGAATTCAATTACTTCATCACCCACTGGATCTTCCTCCAGTTCCATATCATCTTCACCGAAATCAACGATATCATCCATAGATTGTTTACTATCTTCCTACACAGACTCACCTTCTTCATCTAACAATACGTCATCAAGTGCAACTTGCAATCTATTCTTAGAGGATATTGATTTCAAGAATGAACCTGACCTAGCTTCAAATTCTGTTAATGCACCTTTATTTGACGATGTATTCCTAGGGTATGGAAATAACCCACTAATCATGGATACCACTAAATCAGTTACCAAAAAAGAAAATCTCTTCTCATTCTAAAATTCATTAAGACACTGCTAACAAACAAAGAAAAAAATTGAAAAATAAATTGAAAAGAAAAAAGTGAAAAAGTGTAAACAAAAATAAATGGAAGATATGCTTTAAAAGATAGTATCAATTGGTGCTAGCTCAGTGCTCTTAAATTTGGTATATTATTATTAATTTGAATTCAAACTTTGTTTCTTTGCCATTATCTGATTGATAATAATGGCAATTTGTAATCTCGATTCAGTTTTGTATAGAATTGTAAAGCAAAATTGTCATTCATTGATTACACACTCATATCAGTGTTTTGTGACACTTTAAAGAATCATTCATTTGACTATCCCTTGATTAAGAATTAAAGCATAGAATCTTTGCACTTCTACATAGAAAATAGAATTTCATCTCTTAGATTACTTTGTACTCAATTGATGTGTGTTTTACTACTCTTACATTTTAGTTTATTTACTTTACTTTTTTATATTATTCTGAACTTGATGATTTTATCAAAATTACTATCTTGATGACAACAGACAATATCATATGATTTGACTGACCCAGACCTAAAATTAAATTCTTTATTCATTAATAGACCTCTAAAACTTGACTTATTACTATAGAGAGATTTTTCTCATGTCATTTTGTTCAGAATATGATTCAGCCCATAAATGATGCAGCTATATACTAAGGAAGAGATAATAGGTTCGTAACATTATATTTCTAACAATTAATCAATATATATGAAAATATCCTAACTTCTATAATTTTATAAAAAGTATTCTTGGCCTTTCAATATATACCAAAGAAACATGATTAAATTATGATTAATTCTTCTAGGAATCCAATTTTATTATTAATTCCAAGGCCTATTTGAATATTTTAAAGCCAAATTCCTATATTCATTAATATGACAAAATTTGAACATTACATGAACCTATTCTCTGAACCTTAAAAATTATGTTATAGGTTCTTATTGACTATTCTTAACTTTTACTTCATCTGTACTCTTAAACTATTTTTCATCTCTTATACTGTTCACCACATGTCACTCTCACTTCCAATCATTGATTTTCCTCTTTGGTAATTTCTCCAAACCATAGGCATTAATCTTAATACTTTGTCAATTATCATTTTTCAAAAAACATCAGTTTGAGGAATTTTAAAGATATTTATTTGACCATTTAATATAATTTTTTTGCTGATCACATGGATGCTATATGGTTTGGAGGAAGAAATACCCCTCTATGTGTTTTATTTTGTGTTCTTATATCTCTTCCATTTCAACATTTTTAAAACCAACTGTTCTTTTTTCTATTAGTATCATTCTACTAAGAATGCCTTCTATAGACAGCTAAAGCAATTATTTTAAGACAGTTTGCTTTCTGTAGTTCACTTCTAGCTCGACCAAAATTTCTTGTACACAAAATTATTTTACAGGTCATTAAGTAACTTTCCATGTTCATTTTCTTTCACTAGTTGAGTTTGCCTACGCCATTAATCATGGTTAATCTACATTAACAATGTAGTAATTAATGTTGATTAACCTTGATTAATAGTGTAGGTGAACTTAACTTTTAAAAGAAATTAAATCATTCATATGAACTAACTTTCAATATTCATTCTTGAATCTGATGAAATTCAAATGTTTTCTCAACAATGTGAAGATTTTTTTAAGTCAACATAAACAGAAAATAGAAATTCTTGCGTTATGCAAATAAATACATTCAACAATGGGACCAAGAAAGTTTCAGAAACCTCAAATCTAAGACTACTTTTATCAGTTGCAAACCATGTTTGATATTTTCATAGCTATTTCATCTGTAAAGAAATTTCAACATGAAATCTTTTGCAAATAATTTTTCATTAAGATCAAATAAGATTTACCATTACTTTTTCCTAATTTTATTTTCATTTTTCTCAACCCTAAATGGTCTGTGGCAGTTTTCTATCTGTCTTGTTTCAATCCTTCATATCTCCCAGACTTAACAGGGTTAGTAACTAAAACAAGAAGTATTATATGAAACAACAGAGCTGTGATATTTTTAAAGAAACTTTTTGATTTTGAATTTTTTTGATAATTGTAAATTATTATTACCATTATGATGTTGTTATTGTTGATAAATGAGATATTAAGTGTGAGATATAAGTGATTTGAATATAATTTTTATTTATCAATTTTTACCAGTTTATAAATAATCATGATTTGTACCAAAGATCAAAGATTGAATTTGTGAGTGATATTATATTGGTGAAATAAATATTTGTACATTAGATTTTTTATGTTTTAGAATATGAATAGAATAATGAAGTAAATGATTTTAGAAGAAATAATGTTTTTCATTTTATGTGTGAATGTGAGAGATTAACGAGAAAAGTTGTAGAGTCCGTTTCCGTCAGTAGGGCCACCTGGAAGGACTAATCAATGATAAATTTCATCTTTTGCTTAATAAAATGAATTATTTATTATCGATTAGTTTTTCCGGGTGGCCCTATTGATGGAAACGAACTCTATTTTAGATTTTTCATTGAAGTGAACTTTTTTCCTAAATTTCGGAATTTCTGTGCATTTTTGGTGCACCATTCAAATCATCAATTGAAGACCTTTGGTCTAGAATTAAAC
>JAOWAT010096446.1:0-10635 GCA_028571025.1 Longipedia americana
TTTTACCCTCCGACTGTTTCCCAAAATTTATTAATATAAACTATTAGTTTGTTATCTATCGGAGGATTTCTATTAATTAAATATTCTTCTAGTCATGGAACTTCTCAAAACAGACTTCATTCAGTTTTCGTTTGCGGAAAATGCTCTAACCAATAACTTCACCCGCATCTAATAAGAATTCAATGCCCTAAAAAGATAGGTCGCAGGACTTCGAACATAAAATAGGTCGTTATCATAGAAAGTCGATAAAATCAGAAATGCACCCGTCAGTAGCCCCGATTAAAATTTCAATGCTGTGTTAAGAGATTCCCAAAGCTCACTTAATCAGTCTTAAGATGCTGACCTAAACGAAAATTTCGAACAAATATAAATGATCGGGATGCACACGACAAAAAAAGGGTAAACCGATGTAATAACTCCCATCACTGGCCAAAGAGGCCACAACCCCTCGCGTTCGAATACTTTAAACGATCAAAAGGGAAGTGCACTCAGTTCGCACAGTTTCAGAGCCCTTGGGAATCAGAAGGAAGTAGATCGGAAAATTTTGGAAAGTTTGGAAGCTAGAATTTTCGAACTGGAAAAGTAAAGAGGGTAACCACCGACTTGTAAGACAATCAACGACGAAAGAGACAAGGCAAAAAACGCTAAGATAGTTCAATCTAAATTGAAAAAGAAAAAGCAAGTAGTCATGGATGATTTAGAGTTAAAATAAAACCGTCAGCAAAAGGAAAATCGGTAAGATGTGGAAAATTACAATTCGACTGTTAAATCGAACTAAGGTTCGAGTTAATTAGATTAAAAGTAGAAATCAGAGAGGAAGTCTTTCATCAACGAGGATGAGAACTGCATTTCCAACTTGTAAAAACAAATCAGCTAACTCTCTAGATACATATCCTAAACTAACATTAGAATTGCCTAACTCTAAAAAAACAGCGCACCGATGTCACGTGGTCAGTAACCCATCCACGCACACCATTTCCACCAACAAAATCAGAATAAGAAACTATGCCCAGAGCAGGAAAGTCGTTTCCTCAATGATACTATGGAAACAAGCAAAGTTAACTACGAATAAAAAATCATAGAACTGTTCTAAGACATGGATCGGATCAAGCGTGAATACATACAGATAGTAAACAAGCTTAGTGAAGAGGAAAATACTGATAAAGAAACTTAGTAGATTCACAAAAATGTAGCCAAAAGGCTCGAAGACATGAATAGCCACCCAGACAGCCAGCTCAGAAAAGACGTAAACAATGCAAAGACGGATCTAAAAAAACTCAAGGAGGATTTTGGGAGACTGGTGAGTGAAATAAATGCAGGGACCACTTAGACTAAAACACTGGTGATCAAGCCAAACGAATCTAAAGAAGATTGGAAAAATCTATCGACTAAGATATATAAAACTAGATCCGAACTCCTAAGTAACATAAAGATTCTGTAAGGAAAAATTACTACCAACAACGAAGTGCTTGCTACAATCAGTGAACTCGAAGTCTCTTTCGAATAGTACAAACTACTCGTTCAAAGAAAATGCGAAACGTCTGATTTCCAGAAGGGCATCAAAAGAGTATAGAACCGGTTGAATAACTTTATTAGATACTTCTACGAAAGGTAAGGGATGAGCAGTGAGCAGGATGCCATGATTGCAAAGCAGCCATGGTTCTGTCTTTCTTGTGATAACTAACTCAAAAATTACTCGGGAAAAATGATCAAACCCTCTCAACCGTAAAAACTGGCCGGAAGAAAAGTCAATCCTGAATCTCATATGGTTCGAATGAACGAAGGCAAGTTCCCTACCCTGCCATCTTTCCCCACGCCAGATAGCAAAACTAGATGATCATTCATTCGATAAACTAATGTAATAAATTACAATAAAAATTAATAAAAATATTCAAGAAAATTATATTGCTCAGAAAGCACTTTCTTTAGTAAACTCGAATCACCGATCCTGACTCTATTTCATAAACAACTACAGATCCCTCGCAATCTAGGCATCTAACTAATAGGTAGTTTATGTCGTAAAATACTGGGTTTTCCTATTGTTTTATATTGTGCTTTTGTGATGTTTCTACCCAGCTCTCGGTTTTTCCTGCAAAGCTATTCCCGAATTCTAACAAGATCTTGGCATCGATGAATCGTTAAATTTTGACTCATTTTAAGTATTTAGATAGAGACCTTTCTTGGCGGAGTCATTCTGGAAGTTCTGCCTGTTCTGGCAGATATTCGGAGCCGCGGTACTCTCCAAGGTTGTACTCTGCATTTTCTTAACATTACTTTGTTTTTTTGGGCCCTTGTTCTCTACTGGATACTCTACTCGTGTAAACTCCTGATTTGGAATTTTTTTACTGATTTGACGGCGGATATCTTCATTATTCCGTTTTTATAGGTCCAGTCGACACTATTTTTATTGCAGGCAAGAGTATGCCGATGGCAAATTGTTCATTTTGTTCTGATGGGAATATTAAAAAACTACTTTACATTTTTTCGGACCTCTATTTAAAATAAATTAACTATTGTTTCCTATCACTGCCTCAGTTTTCGCGGGAAAACTTCTTTTTAGGGTGTTTTAAAGACTTTTTGTTTGTGCACTTGAGTAAGGAGTATTCAATGATGTTAAATGTCCACTAAAATGTTTTGGATTCCTAATTTGATCTTGGTTCACGAATTTTGCTGTTTATGTAGAATTTCTTTAGTCATTTTGAGTTCTTAGGAATGACGGATTTTGGCCATTGAGATATTTTTTTACGGGATCATGATAGGGTTAGCTGATACCTTTGAGATTGAAATGGGTGCTTCTTTGGGGCGAAGTGCGATTATTCTTAAATGAGATGACTATTTTTTGATGAGGCGATGAATGCTGGCTTTTAGAATTCTGATTGATGGGATTATTTCCAGAATCGAGTATTTCGGACTTGTAGTTGTACACTTCCTTGTTGAAACTTTGAGGTTTTTTTATATGGTAATTATGTACGATCTAGTCCTACTGTCGGACGTGGGTTTTGGTATCCTAACTTATCACACTCTTAGCTGCTCTTTCTTTTTCAGGATATTCAGACTTTCTTGCATTACTTTATTCAAATCTAAAAATGCCACTTTCTTGATCGTCATCACCGCAAAGGTCCGCAATTGAAAACATCCGATCTCTGTTTCCTACTTTGTAGGAAATAACATATTCCTACAACTCTTACAGAGCTTTATCGAATGAAAGTCTATGAAACACTGACTTTCTTGATAAATAATCACTAAACAACGGCGTGCTGACGGTGAGTTGGTCGATATTTTCCTATAGGATTGATATTATATTACTCACCATCTCGGACTGTGATGGACTTTCTTTTTCTTTTTCCACTACATTTATGTGGCTGCTCTACTGAGGGTAATTCTTGGACAAATTAGGATTCATCCACACCTTGACCTTTCCTTTGTTGTCAATAAAAATCATGTCTTCCTAAACTTGAAAAAACCCAGTTTTTTCATATAGAGCCTTGAAACCATCCAAAGTTGCGTAGTACATGTACACCACATCGTTAAATGGTATATCATTTATATCCTTCAACCTTACTTCAACTTTGCGAATATATACCAATCCAGAATAAACTACAGTGCAAAACTAATTTTCACTGGTATCCTCAAAATATTACACGGGGTAAACATGTTAAAGTTACGTTGTAATCGCCGGAGACTTTCTCCACCGCAAATCCCTCATATATTCATTAAAGTCTTCATCGCCCACAAATCGAATTAAGTACTATTCGACTAATTCTCCAGTATTCATATTCATAAGCATTTTTGTTCGGAAAGGATTGGCATTGGGAAAATGGCTGTTATTATTGGTGGCCTAGACCCATTGCTCTCTGCTGAAATTGTGCTCACCGTTGGAAGAGTTCCCCATTTCTAGTTAGAAATAGTCTTTTGAATATAATTTATAATCAATCGATTCGGATTTTCAATGGAACTGTTTTCCTTGCATTTGATAAGTTAAGTATATTACGCAATAGATGGATCTCAGATTAAATTGCGGTGAGAGAAATAATTAGAAAGTAGCATTGCAAACTAATTAATTAGATCAAATTGAAGTTTCCTCTTTTCTATTTGTTCTATGCTTACTGTTGTTCAAGAATATGAAATTTTTCCGATTGCCAGGCAACTTGCTTGCAAAATAGGGGAGCTTGAGAATCTATGCTGCAGATGGTCTATCCTGCCAATTTGCTCTTGTCATAATATCGATAATATTCAGCAATTCTTGGGAGTAGACCTTCAAAACGTCATTGTTACCGAAACCTAAACCATGCTACCTTATCTTAACCCATACTTCTCCATTGTTGGGCAAAATCTGTAGTGACATTCCTTCGTATATTGCCAGGCCTAGACTAAAGATATCTGATTTTGTCAGGTCAATTCCCTAATGATAATTTAACACCTCTTTTGCTAAATATCTGGAATCTCCTTCATCGAGCTCAGACCATTTCTTTATTCTTGTCACTCTGCAAAGTCCTAAATCTGCAATTTTGAGTGTATTTTCACGAAATAGCATGTTGTCAGGCTTGATATCCAAGTGGACCATTTTATTTTTGTGCATACAGCTTAAACCGGATAGAGCCTGCCTAAGAAACTATTTTATTTATGATTCAGGGAACCTTTTGTTGAAAGTACGCTGATGGTTATAGAGGTTTGTAAGGTTTTTTTCGCAATATTACATAACAATGTAAAAGTTGCCGTTTTATGACCAAGAGTGGTAGTATTTAACGATATTCTTGGATTTCTATGCAAAAATCGATAAAGTTCCCAAGGCCTGTACCTAGTTAACAGACATTGAAGATGCCTTTGCCTATTTAATCGCCACTAAATCTCCCGTTAATCTTGATCTACAAAGATGCACACTCGAAAACGATCCTTTTCCTAGAGTTTTCAACACTTCATAATCCTGATCAAATCTCGATAACGCAAATTCACTGATTTTTTTGCCAGAAGAAGTAGGGGTTTTCTTATAATTAGAAAGCATGGTTTTTTTCATATTTGACACCGGAGTATACTCCTGAAGTCTTTTAGACTCAGGGTTATCATTCCGTCTGGGAGTCGAGAATTATTCCACTATGCGATTGGAGCTCTTCTTGGGTGGAGTTGATAAATCAAACATCGCAGTTCTTTTTGGAGGCGTGGATTCAAATTCAATTTACATCGTTAAGTAGGTTATATTAAATTATCTTTTAGAATTTATAAGCACAAGCACTCAGAATCCAACAGAATTAACTCACTCAAAAGGGACAGGAAATAAACTGATATCATTCGAGACTTAATGAAGAATGGTTCAAAATTTGCACTTCTTTCTGGGGTAGATTTTTTTTAACTTTGAAGACTCTTCTGGCTTTATTATGCCACCAATCAGTGTCCAGTAACTCCCTTAGCTGATTTTTCTATTATTCAGTTAGACTTTAGACAGCGTTCATATTTTGCCAGACTCTGACTTTGAACTGTTAAAACTCACTAAGACTATCTATAGGGTGTTTAAATGTTCTGAACATCATACTCCAGTAATCATTGCTGCTGTTATTACCTTCTATTTCTATGTGTTCCTCCCCATCGAACCTGTAGTCATATGCTTTCCTCAGTTTAGGATCAATCATCTTCTTTTCTCTCATTTTTATTCTGTGTTTCTAAGTCTGTGCTTTCAAGTATTTTAAACATCCTAGTAATAGATCTTTGAAATATTTCTCTTCGATTTCCATTAAACTTACCAAACCCAACACCAAAATTTTTATAGGGAGCCTTCCTTCAAATTACTACGACAGAATCATCTTCATTGTGGTTTCGTATATGCCATTGCTAACTAGTATTTGCCTTACTTTTGCCGGTTTAGCGTAGAAAAATACCAAAACTATGCATAGAATGCCAATTTTGTCTTTTTATTTGTGTTGGTTGGCCAGCTTAACTAGCATGGTAACAACTTCGCTGTTTGGGATTAATTCCTTGTTGCAAATTATTATTTAAGAAAGCAACATGGAAATATGAGGAATTACACTAGCTTATTATTGAGGATGCTACCCAACTTATGCTAATTTCGCGAGCAGAGTGAGATAAAAGTGTTAGATACTCGAATCTGCACCGCTCATTTTCAGAAAAAATTTGTTGAAGAAATCAAATATTGCTGAGTTGTTTCCAAAACTGTCAATTTTTGATATTTTGGATTCGGCAAAAGCAAACACCTTCTCGTCAATACCTATTGAATTATCTATCAAAGTTTTGTATATTTCTACGATTTTTTCATCAAATTTGGGCTATTAAGCACAAACGTCGATGATGGTTGCAATCTGGTTTTCTATAAATTTTTTCCGATCTGAATTTTTTTCTTTAGCAAGAATGGTGCAGATATAATTGAGAGAAATCATAACTTAATGTGAATCTTTCTCATTGGCAGCTTTGGTTACGACAATATTTGCAAGTTTTTAAACAATTTTAGCAAACAATTTGTTAACCTGGGAGACGATGGTATCATAATTGTTGAGGAGAAGGCTTTGCAGGATGTTATCGGTGATAGGAAGGACATCGATAAGTTCATAGAAGATCTACCCGAGTAGGAGGTACATTTACGGATATTGCTTTTATCTCAAAATTCTCTCAAATGTTTTGAAACCTTAAAGCATGCAAGCCTTATTCATGCCCATTTTTAATTTCACGAATGAGTAGAAAGGAGGGGAAGGGTAATACCCAATTAGTCTTATTACTCTCGCAATTATAAGTGCATTTGACAGGTTTGCAAAATTTTCGTAGTTTGTGGCAATTAGCGCGTACACCACATCACTTAATTATTACCTTTTGTGGAATATTGCTGCTAGAATTGTCAGCATATTGAAACTCGTCTATATTTTTATCCCCGCCGGAAGCATGCTGAACGGAAAGTTTTCGAAAACTGCCCTGAGTTATATTCACATTATTTACTTTACTTCTTGAATCGACTCGCTTTTCACTATTTGATTCGGCATTGATGTAGTTATATTGATCAGACAGATTTATAATATATTTTTTGGAACTTCGTCTATGTTCTCGGCAAGCGTTTTAATAAAACATGCTGCTCTTACTTTTATCACTGCTACGGATGCGAAAGCCTATGAATAATCTTAGGAAAGCTCACTAAAGTGCTCAGGATCCTCTATCATTTCCTATTATTCAGCTTTGTTAGTGGCAGAATACAGTGCTAGTGTGAACATAAACTCAACTTTGTGGGAAACGTAAAAACTGTAATAATGTTTCTAAACTAAGTGCCTTTCTAAGAGTTACAACACTCTGCAAACAATTTTATCTGCATATTCACTTCTTTCCTGATTCCAATTGACACTCTCACAAATGAAAGTCAAGTATAGTATGTCGAACAACACCTAAGAAATGCGGTGCATCTGATACATATGATACAATGACTCCATTATTGAAGCCTTGATTTAGTTTATAGGTTAGAAATTCTTACTGATTGCTGAGCCTTCTTCGGTGGCCTAATACTTGAGATATGCTACGAACAGAGTTAGTAGTAAGGGATGCTATAGCAGTTGTTGAATTTTTTATTAGATTGCGTCTTATTAGTCAAAAAGTCTGGAAATCCCAATCTCCAGGAAGTCAAACATCACCCTCAAGCAGTTGATTCTAATATACATTGGAACGCTTACATTGATGAAGGCTGTTGGTTTCCTTCTTGACTTCTTTCCTGAAATAATTTGTTCAACAAAAAAATTCCTTCCTTTGCAGTGACTTCCAACATATTAAGGAAAAAGGCGGCAATTTCCTAAATTTAGACGATACTATTCATCATCGATATGTTCATCCACATCAATCCGTGGATTGCGTCGATATTTTGTTAGTTTTTTTGATCACTAAGAATTTGTTTGAAAAGGTCGCTTTTGTATTTGTTTTCTGAAATATGAGATGTTTTTACATGAATCCTTGTTCAGAATGTACTATAGGGAAGTGGCTAGCTAGGCTTTGACCTTGTGAGGGATGGCGGACATTCTCAACAAAGTGTAGAGTTCTCTGACAAATGGAGCTTTATCGCATTGGCTTTCTGCGATATGGTAGATGGCTTTTTTCAACACAATGCTTGCTCCTAGTTTGAAATTATCTATGTTAGGCAAACTTTACCGTCAAAGTTGGCAGATGGTGACACGAACAAGAATAATTTGTTAATAAACTATGAAGACTTTGCTTACTCCATTAGGGACATCTCGACTTCTTTCATTATCTCGTTGGAAGCACCCAGGTACACGGTCTCTATTTTCTTTATTAGCTAGTGGTCGTCGGCTTGGACCTCTTTTTTTTACTATTACATTCTTTGCTCAATGAGAATTATATATTTCAAAAATATTGTACTTCTGCTCTAACCTAAATCCACCGTCCTCCAAATACGTGAACTTTAAATTTAAAAAGCCGAAAATCAAATAAAAAACCATTTTTCTGTTGATTTTACGATCAAAAATATCAGAGGTTAATAAGTTTCCATTTTTAAATTATCAATCATATTAAATTCAGAAGTCAATGAGGATAAACCATGTATTTTTCTTTCTCATTTTCCTGTTTAAAAAAATCGTGTGTGAATAGTTAAAAACACAGCAAAAGACAGCCAACTCGAATTCTGGAAGTTCCTACAGTTCCTCTATCGTGTTATTAATATTCGGCTCGATATCTCTACTCATATTCATAACGTACAAATGCCTCAAAAGAAATAAAGAATCCTATAATCGTGTGATGAAAAAACTAGAATAAATGCAAAATAAAGTGTCTGGTCATAAAATCCCCCAGTAATAGCTAAAATAAAGCGAATAAATTGAGAATAAAAGTCTGAGTTAGTTTAAAAAGTTTGAAAGCGGTACTGATATTCAAAATGGCACATTCCGTGACTAAGCAAGTCAAGACAGCATATAATTTGACATCCTTCAAAATTAAAATGTGCCTGCAAAAAACCTTAACTCTGTTTTTGAAAAAAAATAAGGTTTAAACGAAAAAAACACGACCAAATCAAAGATGAGGTCTAGGTTAGCAGGACAAGCAAAAGTGGTCGATTAGGAAGAGAATTCAGGGATCTTTTGAAGCAATAGTATCGTTTAGTGGTTTATTTTCAGTGATATAGCTTCTTAACTCATTTCCTAAGGCCTTTATTATAACTCTTTTTTCATTAGTAAATTAGATTGTTGACACAAATGAAAGGTTCTAAGAAGGTGAAAACCAATCAATAGAAGAGTGTTTAATTTCCAAAAACTGTATAGGTTAAGTTTCTCAACAGTAAGCAGTAATAGTTCCCCTAGAAATACTATCTCCCAATGACAGCAGGGCCTAGCTAATTTCAATAGATTGTTCAGAAACTCCTCCCTTAAGATCAGAAGGAATAGTTCAATTTTTTCCACAACACGAAGTAAATCAAGAACCAACTATCTACCTACTTCCAACAAATAGACTACAAAGATTTTTAGGCCACGCTCTGTATTAACTATTACCCCACCTCTCATTTTAAAGTCAAACCCATCACCAGATCTTCCAGCAGCATGTACGGACACACCTAAGCCGTTCTCTCCTTAAATTTCAGCCCCGATTGCAAAAAGTTGGCCTCAGGATCAGGAGATGGTTCTGTCAGACTCTGGGATTTGTACACTCAAACTCCCATGAAATAAATATAGGCAGAAAACTGGGTGATGATCGTACAATGGTCTCCAGACGGAAACAAACTCGCGTTTGCCGAAAAAAATGGAAATATATCTGTTCACCGCTTCGAACGTGGATAGGAGAAATAGTCGATCGTTAAAATGAAAGGACACACCAAGTGGGTCACTTCTTTGGCCTGGCAACCATATCATCTCAACGAAAATTGTAACACCCTGATTTCAGCATCAAAAGACTTCACCATTAGGATGTGGAGTACCGATGATGGAGTGTGTTTGAAGTCCTTTGGAGGGCATTCCAAATGTGTAACTAAGGTACTTTGGTGTGGTAGAGACTAAATCTACAGTTGCTCAGAAGATCAGAAAATAAGCTGTTACGATGAAAAAGGCAATCATTTGCGATAGCTTAAAAGGCATAGTCACTGGGTAAATACTATGGCGCTCTCAACTTAGCATGTTTTGAAAAGAGGATACTTTTAACCGGGACACTAGTAGTAAGTAAAAGAGAAGAAGGAGAAAGCTTTGTAATTGTACAAGAAAACAGTATAAACTCATGGATAGAGATTGGTAACTGGTTCAGATGATTTTACTCTGATGTTATTTTATCTACCAAACAAAAATCCAATCAAACAGATGACGGGTCATCAACAACCAATCAACCACGTTCAGTTTTCACCGGACGGGAGATACATTGTTTCCGCATCTTTTGACAAGTCGATAAAATTGTGGGATGGGTATACTGGCGATTTCATGTGTACTTTTAGGGGACATGTGGGATCTGTCTACCAAGTTGCGTGGTCTTCCGATAGTAGATATCTGGTGTCTGGAAGCAAAGATTCTACGCTGAAAGTATGGGACATTAAAACTCGTAAATTAATGTTCGATTTGCCAGGACATGCTGATTAGATTTACGCGGTCGACTGGAGTTTAGATGGATAAATACTGGCTTCAGGAGGTAAAGACCGTCAAGTTAAACTTTGGAGAAACTGATCGCGATCCA
>JAOWAT010096557.1:0-10634 GCA_028571025.1 Longipedia americana
TTCAATGGGGGTGAAAACAGTGATATTTGTGACAAAAATGACACCCATTGAAGTAACTTTAAGGTCCCAGAGCGACCCGAAAGTTTGAAATAATAAAAAAATCTTTTCTGTGTGTTTGTTTTTATACTGAAATACAACTTTTAAGATGGTCCCCTCTGTTCCCAATATCATTTTTAACTTTCACTACATAGCTCAGTCCGGAGCCTACTGATAACGAGGGCTCTGCCCCGAGCCCACATTATTAATTAAAATGATAATAGGGAGGGCTATGTTGGACCTCACAATATCTACTCACATCTTTGACTGTGCCCGGGCAACGCCGGGTCTTTCTGCTAGTAGAGTATATAAAAAGACAGTTAAACAGACTAGAGGGTTTCCATTTTTTGCTTCATATTTTGCATTATACTTTATAAATATTTATTTGTTCATTATGAGAAATATATAAAAGACCTTCCACTCTTGAACATTACAATGCACATATTTTGGCACTTTCCAAATGCATTGGTCAAGGCAACCGCAATATTTGCAAATATTTCCGATTCATCTGCTACAAATTGCTGATTAATATTCGCCATCTGTTGTTGTTTCACCAAGATCAAGCAAATATCTTTTTCTCTTTCACTAGTTCAGGGGCGTATATCAGATCCATTCTTTTTTCTTTGTACGACGAAAAGAAATTTTTTGTAAGACTTTGAGGACGACAAATGATTTAAAGGGAGGCTGAACTTTTTACACTTTTAAACTGAAAAAATTCTGAATGGTCTAAAAAAATCGTCGAAAAAAATTTTGCCCCACCCTTGTGGGCACCCACGGTAACTTTTTATTTTTGGCCGTGGGTGCTGTTGTTGTAACATACCAGAGAAAGTAAGGAAATCAATGAACTGAACATTTCCCGCAAAACTGCACACTTCCTCTGGAATGATACAATAACGGCACCCACGATCACAAATTTTAGAAATTAAAAGTGGTCGTGGGTGCTAATGGGCTGGCGAAAAAAAAATTTTGACTCATTTCTCATTTTTGAGACAATCTGGGAATTTTTCAGTTTAAAAGTGAAAAAACTTCAGCCTCCCTTTTATGACTAAAAGAAGAGTGCCTCAAAGGTAAATTATTCCCTTTGGGGTTTATAGTAGGGTGTTCAAGCTTTTTCATAATGAGCTCGAAAGAAAAATATCAGCTTCAGGTGGCTACTTGCATTTTGAGTTTTGTTTATTTCTATGTTTACCAGATTTTTCTGCTCACAATTTTGACAAACATAGCAATGGACTTAATTCTCTGCACAAGAACAGAAATAAAATTATGTAAATTTAGTTGTGTGTGAATGTAGTAAAATGTAAGGAGTGATAGCACCCATTAAGTACATTGTTTCAAAGAAGTAAGACCATTTTTGGAATCTTCATAAACAGTTATTTAATTGAGTAACTCTCACCTCATTCTAAAACAATTTTGTTTTAGATGAAACACCCTATTTATAGGAGTTTTCTGAGTTCTGCCATGAGTTCTATTGATTAGAATTATTTATACATGTACTACCCAAAATGATTAGCTTAGAAACAAAAGCAACTTCCAAAAAGTGGTGCGAGCAGGTTTGCAAGAATTGTCCAATATTTTAGAATTTGGTACTGCTTCTTTTCATAAAAGTGTTTATTGATCTTTCAACACACTATCTATATTGATAACAACTAATAAAAGGAATGATTTTTATCAGTTTAGCCACTCAATAACAACAAGTCATGTATTGGTTCCTCAACCTTTAGGCACATTTACAATTGAATAAAGATTCTATCTACTCCAATCTTATACAATTTCAGACATTTTTTGGAAAAACAGCCTAAAACCCCAATATGAGTATTGTCAGTTATTTTTGAAACAATGTCCTAGCGGAAATACTTAACCTCTGCACACCCAGACCCATCAACACCCTCATTCCCAAGGTAACTTTTTGACAATTAAGCAGAAAATGTAAAAAAAAATCTGAAAAATAAGAAATCTAAGAGGAAACATCGTACTAGTAGGTCAAAGGTTCTCCGATTTTCAAATCCATCTCAAATTCTCTTGCATATACCAAATGATCACCCTAGGCCTGTAGTCAGAGGCAAACAATTTTTCATTTTTGCAAGTTTAAAATGAAATTCTTCCTTTTAATTTATAAAGCAAATTGACCCAAACAGTACATTTTACTTCTATAGAAGGAGTGAAGTGTTTCATCTCAAATTTGCAAGATATGAAAAAGCATTTAACTCCAGGGTAATCTTTTGGTGAATTTGCGGTGATTAAATTTTGAATTGGACATTTCGATAAGGTTTCAATATTTTCAATTTATTCTTATTCAGTGACTCTGCCAAAATTAGTGAGAAAAATCCTGAATTTGCCTTGAAACAAACCTTGAAGATGAAGCAATTATTTGAGAGATAATAGAAAAGAGAGACATCATTGGACCTCATCTGTAATAATGACCTGGTTCATTGTCAGAGTAGTAACTTATTTCCTCAGTTCCACTCAAATTGATGGATTTCGACAAAGGGAATTTTTACAAGAAGTACCATGGACCAGAGTAATATGGACTCTTGGGTTAATTGAACTCTCCTTCTTTAATTGCTAAGTTTTAATCATTTTTGAAAAACCGATTGAAATTTGATTCTAACTTTTTACATATGTTATTAATTGAGGACAAATTAAAACTGAGCGTTTAAACTAGAGGGTCCCTTTTACCTCGGTCTACTGTATGCTTACATTCTAATGGGACAGAGGAAGTACCAAGTTCATTGTCAGTGGGAAGTACCACAATCAAGGTTGATTTACAAATAAACAATCAATATCATTGATTCTTGATGGTTTTATCTTATGTATATGGTTGACTACTCCGTCCCGTTGAAATTGACAAACATAGAATAATTTTATAAATAATAGAGTTTCTGAAATGTTCTTCTTGCATTGTTTACTTTTTCTCTTGAAGTTAGAGGAAACTTTGGAAACTAGGGATGATTTGGACAATTTCAATTGTACGGAGTTGTACTTTTAAGCGAATAATCAATTCATTTTCTTGATTTCTCATTATAAGATCTACTTCATTCATTAATGCTGATTTTCTTCACATGTACAGTCATAGAAAAACATATCCGTCATTTATCATCTCATTCTAATTGAATGCTGTGAGCTCAAATTTGGTCTTAAAAATCTGCTACAGTGTCCTCAGTCTAAAGAGAGCAATTTTTGTGAGGAGCTTTATTCGGAATTTTTACTACATAACCTAAAGGCCAATTTTTTTCCACCTACTTTTCATGTCCTCAGGAGTTCCCCATAAGGTTTTCGGGTCCAAATTCGAAATTTTACTTTTTTGTTTACATTTCATTCCAGTTGTAAACAAAGGTTTGTTTACATTTTGTAATTTTGTATCCTTGCTTATGTTTCGCTAACTTTTATTACTCACTCCTGATAAGTAGGGTGTTCAATAAATTGAAAATTCTTTGCTAAATATTTTCATCAATTTTCGTAAACAAATACGAAAAAATTGCAAATATTGCTCGCTCTAGACTGTGGGCACTGTACCTCATTTAAATGGTCCTCTTTGTTCCCAAGATCATTTTTGACTTTCACTACATAGCTTGGTCCGGACCCTACTTCTTCAGGAAGTGATTCTGATGAGCAGTCGTGTCTGTTCTTGCCAAGCAGATATAATTGGAAATTTGATGATTCATGGTGCGAAAACGAAAATGTAACGACTAACAAAACTTTTGCTTTCTATCTAAAATATGAAGATTACTGGCTTCAGGCTTATCCACTATGCTCAATTAGAACTGACGTCTAAAAGTATGATTTGAAAAAAAATTAATATGATAATTGAGTGAATGATTAATAAATAAATTGCACTCAAATCTGTCGAAGAATATCATTGGGCTCTAACCTACTGGACAAATAATTTTCGGGACATTTTTCTATGGCTTTTGAGGGATTAATATACAAGATATACCGTCAGGTGAGCTGAATCGGTCCTAGCGAGGTGAATCGGACCTATGCTATTTTGCCTCAAATGTTATACAAAACATTAGTGCAACACTATATAATAAGATTTACATGATTTTTAACAAATTCCAAATAAATAGATTTTAACAAATAACATTTTTATCCATGATCTGAATAGGTCCTAATTTCAAGTTTGACCATAAAAACTTCTTGAAACATCCTCTACTATGATCCAATTCATCATTTGAGAGCTAAAAATCTTTATCCAAGTTGAAATAATGCATTTCTTTCAAAAAATTATTATTCCTTCTATATAAATTTTGATCTTAGAACCTATTCAGCTAACCATGATTTTTCCTCAAAAATGGGACTAAATCAAATGTCTTTGAAAAATTACTTGAGATTTCAAAAATTTTGAGATAATCATCAAGAGATATGCTTGTAAGAAAGTTGATTTCAAATTTTCATGCAATTTGGTCCATTTACATCAGAGCTAGGCGCAATTCAAAATCCAAAATAGGACCGATTCAGCTCACCATACGGTACGAGGTTTTTGAGAGAAAAGTTTTAATCAATAATTTTCTTCACATTACAAGTAAACAATTTTTCGTATTTTGCAGTAGTATTTTATTGTAGATTCTTCACAAACAAGGACGAGTACGTCCTGAAGCAGCCGAAGAGTCAAACAGAAATAAGTTCCAGAAATAAGTTTCTGTTTAAAGAAATAACAAGCAAAACAAGTTCCTGTTGAAACAAGTTTTGAAGAAGTTAGAAGTATTTTATGTTTTTATGAAATTAGAATGATTTTAGTTTCATTGTAGTAACTTTTGGCGCCAAAAATGGTCAAAATTTTGAAAAAATTTCTGTAAATTCAAAAATTTACTCAAAATGTCAAAACGCATCAATGGTGAAAATTTCACAAAGATTTGTTTCGTTTTGAAGAAGTTAGAAGGATTTTAATATCATTGTAGTAACTTTTGGCACAAAAATAACCAAAATTTTGAAAAATCTGTAAATTCAAAAATTTAATCAAAATATCATTAGGCATTATTAGTGAAAGTTTCACAAAGATTCATTAATTTTTGAAGAAGATAGAAGGATTTTGATTTCATTGTAGTAACATTTCTCGCCAAAAATGGCCAAAATTTTGAAAAAATTCTGAAAATTCAAAAATTTACTCAAAATGTCAAAACGCATCAATGGTGAAAATTTCAAGAAGATTTGTTATGCTTTGAAGAAGTTAGAAAGATTTTAGTTTCATTGTAGTAACTTTTGGCGTCAAAGATGGCCAAAATTTTGAAAAAAATTCTTAAAATTCAAATATTTACTCAAAATATCAAAACGCATCACTGGTGAAAATTTCAGGAAGATTCGTTAAGTTTTGAACAAGTTAAAAGAATTTTAGTCTCATTGTAGTAACTTTTGGTGCCAAAAATGGCCAAAATTTTGAAAACAAATTCTAAAAATTTAATAAATTACTCAAAATGTCAAAAGACATCAGTGGTGAAAGTTTCAGGAAGATTCGTTAAGTTTTGAAGAAGTTAGAAGGATTTTAGTTTCATTGTAGTAACTTTTGGTGCCAAAAATGGCCAAAATTTTGAAAAAAAATTCTAAAAATTTAATAAATTACTCAAAATGTCAAAAGACATCATTGGTGAAAGTTTCAGGAAGATTCGTTAGGTTTTGAAGAAGTTAGAACGATTTTAGTTTCATTGTAGTAACTTTTGCGCCAAAAATGGCCAAAATTTTGTAAAATATTTTTGAAATGTCTAAAGGCATCTGTGGTTAAAATTTGGGAGTCCTAGCTTGAAAAGGAAATGTCTAAAGGCATCTGTGGTTAAAATTTGGGAGTCCTAGCTTGAAAAGGAAGAAAACTGGAGCTGAAAGATCCAAAACGGGTATGAACAAAAAAACAAAATGAGTAATTCTCTGAGCAGCCTTCGGCTGCTAAAAATTGCTATTCCTTGACCTGCGTTGACCTGCAAGGAAAAATAGATTTTAGGTGAAAATGCGGCAATATCCCTTTTTCATGATGATACTCGTTTCGACTTTTAACTTGGACGAGTAAGACTCAACCATCATCATATAGGATTCTAAAACTGTCATGACAAAATTATACTACACTATACTTTTGCTATTCTGACCGTTAATAGTGGCTATTGGTGAATGTTCCAATGATACAGTAAATGTCACTTCTTCTGATGTCTTGAAGGAGCTTCCTGTTTTTGGAGAATTTGAACTAGCAGCATAGCTTGAGAAGGAGTGCTGTAGATTTGTTGAAGAAGAGACTGCTGTTGATACTTTGTCAACTGATATGTTTGGTCGTAGTGTGAGAAGTACTTTGAAATTTGTGGATATTTCTTTGGTGGATGCAAGGGTTGATTTGATGGGTGCATAAGAAGATATTGAAACTGAAAATAAAGTAAGTTACTACCTTTGGCTCAATAAAATGATTTTGTGGATATTTCTTTGGTGGATGCAAGGGTTGATTTGATGGGAGCATAAGAAGAAATTCAAACCAAAAATAAAGCGAGTTTCTACCTCTGGCACAATAAAATGATAGCACCTCAAATCTTTAAATCAACTTCAGTCAAGGTACTCCTAATATTTTTTCTTTGAATAGGAAGGCATGGAAACAGCTTAGGAAATATTGTGATTGAGAGAAGGGATAATATATTTAATATTCAGAGCAATCTTCTATTAATCCTTATTCACATGCGGTCTATTACACCTTTTCTTTTTCATATGCATTGTGCTTATTCAAAAAAAGCAATGTACCACCACCGCATGTGTTTAGGGGTTAAGGATGGAAATAAAGCTGAAGGCTCTGGAATTTTCCAAACAAGGTCTAAATTCTCTTCTATGTAATAAAAGATCATCCTGTAATCAAACACTTATTTTTTGCTTTCATGGGTTCACGAAAGCACCCTCTTCTTATGTAGTAAAATGACTCAAAAAGTACAAAGTGCTTCTATAGACGATGTAGCTTTCGTGAACCCGTTATGGCAAAAAACAAAATTCCATTTAAATACAAGGTGATCTATTGCGCAGGCTAACAAGAAGACTAGATAGTTTTATGATCCAATGGGTTGCAAAGAACAACAACAAGACTAGACATTTTTTGACCCAATGGGTTGCAAAGAACAACAACAAGAAGAAGTCTAGACAGTTTTTGACCCAATGGGTTGCGAAGAACAACAACAACAAGAGTAGACAGTTTTTGACCCAATGGGTTGCGAAGAACAACAACAAGAAGTCTAGACAGTTTTTGACACAATGGGTTGCGAAGAACAACAACGACAAGAAGTCTAGACAGTTTTTGACACAATGGGTTGCGAAAAACAACAACAACAAGAACAAGAAGAACAACAACGCCAGTGGGCCTTTAACCCTGCCGCCCTACGGGCGCAGGGCAAAAAGGAAATAGCAGCCTTTTCGTAAAAACATCATAATATTCATATATTGGAATTGAGTTCGTAAACATATTCAAAACATTTTCAAATTTTAATCTGAAATTCAAATGGGGGATTCCTTGGCACTCTAGAAGTTGTATGGTATAATTTTTTAATCGCCTAAGTAGTGAAATTTTCAAGAAATCGGCTACCCTTGTACGGAATTTATCGATGTCTAGCACTGTAAAATTTTTGAAATTTGTAATTTGAACTTCTATCCAAAATTGTTAAACCAAAATCATTTGTTTTTCACCTGAAGTCAGGCTTTTTTTGGTGCATTTTAGAATGGTTATATGCATATGGTTATATGACCTAAAAATTTCGTATTTGGCAGTTTCGGCAAAATTTTGGCTCAGTTTCACGATTTTTGGGCTCAGTTTCAGCAAAATTTTGCTCAGTTTCTGGAAAATTTTTTGAGTTTTTCGGAAATTTTCTTTCACATTTCTTTATATTTACATCTTAATTGCTTCAAAATCACAAATTTTAAGCAATTTTAAGCTAAAATACAGCGTAAAACTAAGAATTATTAACTAAAATTGCATTTTACTCCTTAAAAACACGTTTATTTTTGAATGGGGCAAAATTAGGTTTCACCTAAAAATTTCGTATTTCTCAGTTTCACCATTTCTTGCTCAGTTTCGCAAAAATTTGACGCTCAGTTTCGGAAAAATTTTGTCAAAAAAAGCCTGACTGAATTTTTGGGGAAAATGCCACTAATAAGTTGAAATTCTATGGTATCAATCAACAAAAATTTCACATCATTGTCAAATCTTAAATGCATTCCTGATTCGAAAATAAACTTAAATTTACTTCAATGAAAAATACCTCGGCCAAGCATTTCTTTTTGATCTCTCACATATTTAAAAAATTGACGCAAATTCATCAAAAGTGAGATTTTCCCCGCAGAATTTAGAACTAAACTGAGGGTTTTCACCCTAAACCTGAGAAATTCCGTCAAAACTGGAGACAAATTTTTCGAAAAACTACAGATCTTTACTTCTTATTACAGGTAAGCTGATTCATAATTCGTTGATAAAAATTTAACTCACAAGAAGGCCAATTTTAAAAGTTGCATATTTGTTACCCCCTTTTGGTTATTCCTGGCATACTTTCAATGCTTGCAATATTTTTATACAAGGTTGTATGTTTTAAAAGGCATATTTACCAAAGAAATTCTACAAAATTAATCTCTCTTCATCCTGAATAATACTTTTTTGGAATACTTACTGCACGGTTATTCCAAAGTTGTATCATTTTTGGATCAAGTTTATCTAAGCAGTCATCAATATACCATACTGTAATTAGGGATTAACGCTAAATTTCAGGGAAAGAGTGGCATGTACAAATTTTACTACGTAATGTTAACCAGCATGGTTGGGAAGGATGCATATTAATGGCTAGACAAAAATAAGCAAACATACCAAATTTCAAGTGAAAATTCGTAAAAACCAGCTGCCGTGGCCACTTTGAATGTTGCTATTTTCATACAAAAATCCAAAATTCAAAGTGCCTGCAGCAGTTCATTTTAAGGAATTTTCACCTGAAATTTGGTATGTAAGATTGTAAGGAGTTCATCTTTGATATATATCCTTTCCAGCCATTTTGGTGAACTTTACGTAGTAAAATTTGTCAATGCTACGGTTTCCCGGAAAATTAGTGATCAATTCTACTGTAATTGGAATTTTTCATTCTATGAACCAAGGCTCTTTCACCAAAAATGTAAAGCAAAATCTCTAAATTGCCTATACAATCATAAATTGTGTCATGGGGAATACATTTTAGTCTGCTTCATTTTAAAGAATTTACAATTCTCTTGGGTTCACTTTTTAAGTCAGCTTTCATTCTCCTTCTCACACAATAGGATATTGACCTTGCCTTTATTTCAATTATTTTGTTCTGCATTGAATGGATTGTAGATAACAGATATTTTTATGAAACAGACAGCATTGGAATGTCCCACATTGTCTCCTCAGTTGGAACCCAAAGCTGAAATTCTTTTTTTGGATTTATGCGGCCATCTCAAGTATGATCATCTCCTGCCGGGTACACTCAACGTCCCCCAAATGCTGCTCATCAGAGCGCTATAGGCAATTATGATTACAATTTACAATGTTGGAAGTCCTGAGCAAGAATATTTTTTGTCAAAGTTAGCATATCTAAAGCAAATTTTCAGAAAATTTTTCAAAATTTTTATAATTGAATAAAATTTCAATAGTGTCATCCAAAACTTTTTCTAAAGGATTTTTAAAAAACTGATGAATAAAACACATTTGGATTTTCGTCTAAAATAAGTAATTGTTTAAATTTTTGACAAAATTTTAAAAAATGACCAAAAGTTAATCTTAGAAAAACAGAAAATGTAACTTAAAAGAGCAAACTTTGCTAAAAAATATCCTTGTTCAGGACTTGAACCACTCACCTTTGGGACAGAACTGTAACACACTAACCACTTGACCATCATGTGTCCTAATACTATACAACTAATTTTATCTTTAACATGCCATAGCAAAGGAGATTTTGGGGTATGACCCAACGCTATGTGTCTATCATTATGTTGTATGACTTAAGTTGAACCCAAATGATATTGTCAAAAAGTGGTCAAAAAGCATCAGAAAATTTTTGCCAGCTAATCATTTATCAAACCATTTTGGAACTACAAAAAGTCACACTTTTTTCATGATGTCCGATACAAAAAGTTATGATTGGCAAGCTCAACTCCAACAAAAATCCAAAAGTCGCTGCAAAGCTTTGTGAGCGACAACTCAATTTGTTGGAAATCTGAATAATTGTAATTTTTTTAAAATGAGGTGAGGATAGTCTTCTTGGTCGCCAATCTCTGATTGAAATGAGTAATGATATTACATAATTATTTAATGAAGTATGTTATGCGATGTCAATGTCCAATTTAAAAAAAATCTTAATGGGAAATTAATAAAAGTGTAATTGCAAATGTAATTGTTTCAGCTCAAGGAAATTTCAAAGTCTCAAATCTTTTCTAACAATACAGTGAAGTTCATCTAGAATTGCGAATTTTTGTGAAGGCTTTAATGGAATGTTTTCCTTATAACATGTGTCCACAAATGAATTAGGACGTTCATTTCTGAGGAACCTGTTGGTGTTGCGACAAAATAATGTTAATAGCTTTTATTTGTATGTATCTCACGACCTTAGGTTTAAATTTTCAAAGAAATTGAAGAAAATTTGTAAAAACCAGAGCAC
>JAOWAT010096668.1:0-24653 GCA_028571025.1 Longipedia americana
ATCTTCTCTTTACTCAATGTCCTATCTTTCCTTTTCCCTTGTCTGCTTCTACAATGACTCCAAACTGACATTTTTCCCTGCTTAAAATTTCATAAACCACTTCCCAATTCTCCTCAACAAACTCTGCCCCTGATACAAAACCAACATCTCCTTATAATACGAGGCATATGCCCCACTTATATAACAAACATCTCCTTCGTTTAGCAACGTCCCAAACTCCCCGAAAAAATTCATATAAATGGAACCTGTCTCATCCGCCACCTAATACTGCGTTATCACGTCCTTTTTAGTCTTAAACTGAGACTTTTTTAGCAACACAATAAATTTCAGCTCAATATTTTTCTCCGGAGATTGAATGTTCCCAATCTGATGGGATGTCGATCTACGGAATATCAAAGAGTTTGACTGCGAAAAGTCCAGTGGTTTTAGTTGATATGGCTGCATCACTCGTTTATTTTATTATCAAATGCTCTCTTTCAAAAAAAATTATTTGAGATTTATAGCCAGTGATTCCATGAAAAAAAGAGAGATAGATATTCCTTACTGATTATTTGAAAAAGTGACTATGCAATGATCAAGAGGACGAAATATCATCAATAGTGTTGGTAATCAAACTTAACTCCGTATTTCGGCTTACCCTCCCACTCGGCTATATGAACTCTAAACTTGGAACCGATAACTGTTTTTACTAACTTTACCTTATTATGTTTCAATCGGAGTGGTTCGCACTCATTATAGCATTAGTATTTGGACCCGTCAACACTGTAATCCAAATAAACCTCCAGAATCTAACCGTCATTGTCCTGAGTGGGAACCAACCCGAATCCGTATATTTCCTTTGCCTCACACAACTCCAAGCCCATCCAACAAAGCTCCTTATCGACGCATTCCGACTCAGCAGTAAATACTCTGGTCTGCTCCGATGCCATCCTTTCGTGAACTATCTCAACAATCTATTTTGATATGTACGTGTCCGATTTCCCAGCCTCAGACTCCGATATCCTATTACCATTAAAGTAAAATTCGAACTTTATATTGGGAGCGCCGTTTAAAGCAACAAGCCTCATTCCGACCGCATACACAGGCGAGAAATATATTGTTTACACGGCTCCCACTACTGAAAATGCCAAATCGAACACTCCAATCCTCTTCCAAGTCTTACCGTCCTCAGTGTATTAAATTCTCACCTAACTCATACTGTTCCCCTTCAGATTCTTTATATCCACCGCGTAGAAGGTCTATAACTCTGGAATCCTAACTCCAGCGAATTAGTTTTTCGCATCTCTCTATCTTTTGATGTACCATCCCTTTCCCTAGCTATCCACCTGACAATTCGCATTCTTAGCGTCGGAGAAACTGTAAAACTGTTCTCCACCTCTCAACAAAGCAGGCTCCAAATTCTTTTTGCTATCCTTACCAAAGGTAAATACCATCTCAGCTTCTTCCGCCTCCTAATCAGTCTCACCGTCATGGAAATCAAAATCCATATCGATATCATTCCAAGATAGTCTAGTAATTTTAGCCTTACATATACCATCTTTCATTTCATAATCATCCTCACACCTAACACACTCTTTGATGGTCTTCTGCACCAAACACCCCTGAGAATTGGGGAAACACACCCCCCTATGAGTATAGAAATAGTCTTTGCACTCATCACAGTAGCCATTAGCATAAGCCTTGCAGTTGGCATCCCGTATCGTGCACTTCTTAAACTAATTCAAATAATACAATCTGTCGCAATTTGTACAATGCCCCTCACGCGTAAAGTCCCAGCAATGCTCATCAGCATACTAACACCGACCAGTATTATCAACTCTGTACCCTTTATGACATTTCTCACATCCCGATCCACCCTTCTCGTAAACCAAACACTTAGGATCCTCAATTCTACAAGCATGATCACTTGTTAACGCATATCCCGCTTTACATATCACACACTTTCCATCCTACATCCTATCGCAGTTCTTAATCTCGCACAGCTTGTCCGAGTTCACCACCATCGGGTAAAAACAACTCTTGCACCCATCATACCCCAGTGTCAAGCATCCATGAATTTCACATCGGACACCGTCAAAATAAAATGGCTTGTTGCATTTATAGCATTAATCATTGCCATTGTATATGCATCCAGGCTCACGCTTTACACACTTTTCCTGCTTTTCACTCATATAGTATTCGGGAGCACACTCCGTGCAATATCCGTCCTTATTATAACTGAGACAAAACTCGTCTTTGTTCACACAAGCGCCATCAGCTCGCATGATGTAGTCTGGATCACACTCCTTGCAGTGTCCCTTGTGCGATATCAAACAATGTGGCAGCTTGCAACTGTTGTATCTGAGATCGTATCCCGTTGTACATTATTTACATCCTCCCAAAAAGTATCTCACGCATCCATCAATCTCACAACCTTAATCCCGAGGATTGTAGCTAAATGGAGCACGACAAGATACGCATCTCCCATCCACATAGTTACATCCAAACTTTTAGAACGCACATTTGCCCTAATCACTCATATAATATCCCTTAGTACACTGAATGCAGTTATAAGATGTGTCATAGGTCTGACAGTTCGGATCTGCCTAATGACACAACCCATCATCACCAGCAATAAATCCATCCTCGCACTTGATACATCCCTAGTCATTAACTTGGATGCAGTTGGACAAAGCACAAGTATTTTGATCTGTTCTGATGAAATTTCTATAACATTTCCTACACCCGTCATCAAAATACTACTAACATCCATCAATAAGACAGATTCTTTGATTCCTATGGTAGTTGTATCTAGCTTCACATTCTGCACAGATTCCATTCCTATAAATACAACCAGGCCTCTTCGGTTGACATTACTCACTTTCAGTCAGGTACAAACCATCCTCGCACCTAGAACATCTTCCATTCGCGTAATCAATACAACCTTCTTGGCTTGGAACACATTCATTGTTCGGCCCCAAATGGTAGCCATCCGGACAAGTTCTGCAAACTACCTCCACGTCTTCTGTGACGCATCCTTTATTGGTTTACTGGTATCCTCTTTAACACACCTAGCATCCCTTTTCATCAGCAATCAAACATTTTGGAATCCTGCAGTATCCGCCTCTGAGTTAAAAACCACGCTCACTATCGCAAGCATTGCATTCTCCATCTCTATTCGCCCCAACGCATCCGAGCGGCAAGCAGTATCCATCTTGATGAATAGTATAAAGTGGTTTCAGACAATCTATACACTTTCCTTTAGAATTGTAGAGAGAACACCCGATAATCAGATTATTTTTGCATGACCCATCAGGGAGCAAAGCAAACCCGGCAGCACAGGACTTACATCCATATTCGAAGATTGTCTTGCATCCTTAAACCCAACAATCTCCATTCTGAGATTCAACAAACGGGTATCGACAATTAATCTCCCTGCTCTGTCTCAGACAAACCCCGTCTGCGTAATCATATCCACCCACGCAGCTAAGGCAATCTCCATCACCACTATAATCAGCGCAGTTCGGAATTTTTCTAACACATCTCCCATGTGTCAACACAAATTCTGGAAATATTTTTTAAAACCATACCTTTTGCACAGTTTCCACATCCATACCCATCTTCATTCTTCTCCAAGCATCCAACAATCTTGATATCTTTGCAAATCCCGTTCTCGTTTAACACCAATCCCTTCGCACACTTAGTGCATTCTCCTGTTTTCCGAGAGTACTCCTAGCAACAATTCTCACGATCTCTTGACGGAGAATATACACAAAGTGGGCCTTCCTTGACGTAGTCTGAGTTTTACAAAACAATATTACTTTATTCACACTCTGCACATGCAGTTGATGTTTCGTACTTATAGCATCCTTCAATGTAAATCGGATAATGACAGGTTCCAGAAATACACTAAACTGCCCCCGGACCACATTTTGAAGCACCAGAAGCAATGATCAATATGCTTAAACCGATGAGTACTTGACTTTTCATAGAAAATGATAATAACCATATCGAATTTTTCGGTCTATTTGTAAGTCTCAGAAAGTTCGGTGAAATTTAAAATATTTTTTTTCTATTGTTATCATGATTTGCATTAATTCTATTTTCACTAGTGACTATTTTAATTATTTACCGTCCTCTTCCGATTATTACACTTAATAAACTAGTTGCTTCCTTGATAAGTCTTAGCAATGCTCTAATAAGCTACGAAAGACTAACCATGGAAAAAGTACAAAAAAGGTCCAGTCATCGGAGTCGGTGGTTTCGGAAGTGTCTCCTTGGTTTAGAAAGATGATAAAAAATATGCTCTAAAATCGATCCCAAGAAAATACTTTCTCAGAGACCCCCGCCTTCTCCGTTATTTTCGAACCGAAAAATAATTGATGCAGAGCCTTAACAATCCCCATCTGGTTCACCTCTAGGATTCCTGGGTCACTTAAGATGCATACTAACTTTTAATGTAGTACTGTCCACATGGAACACTCTAAACTCACATGATCAAGGGATTTTAAACTTACCCTTTCTAAAAAATACCCTGCTACTTTGCACAAATGCTGCTTGGAATGTATGCCATGCACAAAAATAACGTTATTCATCGCGATCTCAAATTGGAAAATATTTTGATCGGCTAAGGGAATGTATTGAAAATAGCGGATTTCGGAGTTGCCAAAAGAATATCTAACCTTGCTACCACCAATCTCGGAACCAAAGGAAATAAAGCTCCTTAAGTGTATAACAATCAGCCCTATGATACAAAGGCCGACATCTGGTCACTAGGAGTCATTCTCTTTCAAATGTATCACAAAATGGAGAGACCCTTCGATTCGAAAGACTGCGGATAGGTAGTTTTCTACACCGAAAAAATAAAGAAGAATTTGATATGCGGGTAAATCCCGGCAAGTGCTCGCGACCTCCTAAGAAAAATGCTGCGATAAAATCCAAAATAAAGAATTGACTGGAAATAAATCCACTAGCATCAATTCATAAGACAGTTCCTGCAGACCGCAGATCCTAATAAATTCTAATAATAACTGTTCACGGGTCTTTTCTAGGCCAAAGTGTTCTACCAAATAAACGAATCGAACCTTCAACGATTATCCAACATCCAACGCCGCATTCACACCCTCTACCGTTAAATCTACAAACCATGGACAAGCGGGATAGTATAGTCCTGCAAACGCAACTTCAAAATGCTTCTCCTGTAATTCCTCATCACTCTCAAGATACTTCAGCTCTACATCGACGCCAAAACAATCACCAACAAGTAAATCAACGAACATATCTTCACCCGATTGGAATACCTTGAGCTTAAATCCTCACATTAGAATCTGTACTTCCAACTCAACATCATCCTACTTAAAAATTGCGAAGGGGACATGAAAAATAACTAGGAAATGTTTTCAGAATTGTATTTCAGGCAGCTTTCCTTCCAACTCTAAGATAAAATATGCAACTCCATTTCTAAAGGCTAAGGTGTGTGGCTCAGTCTCTACAAATATATCACTCAAGATCTGTGAGTAACCCATAAGAAGCAAAAACAGGTCCTAAGTTAAAAAATACGCAAACTCCACAAATTTGATTTCGCAATGTGAATTTGATTTAAAGATTCTTTCCGACTAATTCTGTTCATTCTCATGCTATCAACAATTCATAACATTTAAATCACAGTTATTATACTCCCTATTCTTTCGTCTCCTATTTTTCCTAGACTGCGCTCTCCAATTCATTATATATTTTGACAGCTTTACCTTATGGCTAAAATCTTTTACAATCGCTATAAACCTCTTTTTTTCGCGAATAAAATGAAAATCTTTGACAAAATAATCAGATTCCGTCCGTACTCTCCGTCAATTTGACCACCCCCATCTTCCTCTTTCACTGGAAATGGTGCGATTTCAAAAACATTAACTCCGATCAGAATAAATCAGAGTGATCCATTGAAATGTCGTCATCCTTTATTCTTTTACAATATATTTTTTCCCTCTTTTATAACATTAAAAAAAATGGACGTTCTCATCAGATGCAACAATTGCGCCTAACTCTATATGTAAGACTAGTTCTCCTGCCCATACTGTGGAGGTGTTGAAAGATCTCCAAACAAAAAGTAGAACGGTATCAAATGCAAACAATGCACTTTCATGAACCAAGTGAATGCTTTAATATGCTAAATCTGTGCCAATGAACTAGTCGAAGGTGGAGCTGAGCTTGTTCCTCCTCCTTTAAAGCCAAACTACAAATCAGTCATAAATTGTCCTCATTGTGGGTTCTAAAACTCTCTGTCAAACAGCACCTGTCTGGGCTGCGAAGAGGACCTCTTCGGCGAGAAGGCTTAGTAGAAAAAAACATGTCCAATCTGCAATCTGAAGGTGAAAAAAACGATGTATGACACTCACTACACTAGCTGTGTTCTTTCCTCAGAATTAATAATGAAATAGGTTTAGTAGGAGAAATACGAGAAATGTTCTTATTGCGACGAAAAATTCCACCCCGATCACGTCCTCAAACACGAGGACAAGTGCGAAAAGAAACCAAAGTTATAAGTGGGAAAACTATTAGTCGATTAGAAAAGCAGAATGACAAAACTTCAAATATAAGCCATGAAATACATGCATCAAAAATCGTAAAAATAACACAATGGTGCCAAATCCGCCCTCCTCAAAAAAGTTAAAGGCATCGGCTACAAGAACGAAGACCTAGAAAACCTCCACTTCTACATCGAAAACTACGCACCAATCATCATCCACATCCACGTCAGCAGGCACATGGAATTTTTCGTCAAAGATACCCACTATCGCAGCCAGTTCTAAACCAACAAAAGCTCAGGCTCCCTGAGCAGAACCTCCAGAACAACCTGGGAAGATCGCATGTTCGACAAAAAATATAGTAAAGCCTCCGACTTCTAAAGAGTCAAGTACGGAACCATCAACTTTACCAACGATCCAAAAGGTGTCAAATGCTGCTCCAGCTATGGACCCTCCTACTTCCTGCTCAAACCCCATGTTCGATAGAGATGCACCTTCACCGACAAGGATTCCTCAAATTCTAACTCTGTCATCGGTACCTTCAAATACCCCTTCAAAGTACTAGGTCAGCTCAGTGACAAGTAGCTGAAAGCGGCTATTGAGGGTTCCCGAGCTATGTAGGCTTCTTCTCAATGCATTACCACATACAAATAAATCCAGATTCACGGCCCAGTCGAATTTGGCAAAGATATAGAAAGAATCTACGTTAATTCAAACGAAATAAAAGGAAATAAAAAGTTCCTGGATATGGTCTACTAATTCAGCAAAAAAAATGGAGTCGACCACGATTTTATCACTTCTTGAACATTAAGACAATAAAAATGATGCTATCCTCAAATTATATGTTCTTTCCAATCTTTCTGAATGAATATCAAAATATCATGAATACCAGAATAAAATACTCATCCTCAAACAGTAACAACTTTATGCAACTTCCTCAACGTCAACGAATGGAAAACCAACTTTTTGGTTTTCTCATGAATATTAGTGTTCTGCAAGTCCAGCTTTATCAAATTCGGCAAACTCTCCACCAATCTAACCACCGCCTCATCGCTGATCCTATGACACATCGCTACCATCTATCATAAAAACTCTTACATAGATTCAAAAATGTCAGTCTCCACAGGTTATCACCCACATTCCCCAAAAACTCATCATTAATCTACAACTAACTAACCTCCAACACTCTCAAATTCCTCATAGTCAACGCTATCCCATTCAAACATTCTACATTTATCTTCAAACACTTGTCTAAATATCTAATACTCCTCTCTTACTTATGTTTAATGCTGTCAACTACCCCAGATTGTGCAACAGCGGCGCTAAAGAGCTGCTTGATATCTGCAAACACCCAGATAAATGCAGCTACGACAAAGTATGTAAATTTGGCAACTGCGACATCGACACATCTGTCAGATGTTTCAGCTATGATAGGTATATCACCTTCAGCTTAGACATGTTTTGGGTTATCGCCTTTATTGACTCGTCAGTCAATTTCTCACATAGTGTCAAGTTCAAATATTATAGCTTTTTCACGGAAGAAGACAGCCAAATCACACCTTGGTCACTAATCTCAGAACATCCATCTCTATTCATAATGGAAGGTACTTAGATTTAAATGCTGGAGATTGCCTAAATACTGTGATATGGCAATCAACGATTTATCTGTCAGTTTTGAGCACCACGATATATCTAAAAACGTTATCCTCTGAGAATAAGTCGCAAATTGCTTCACAGCAATATCATCTAAGTTTTGGCATTCTTCTAAAGCTATTTCTCAACTTTATACTTAAAACCAGCTCGTGTAAGTTTGGAAACCCTTCACCTAGCATCCTTAAAGCTTCTGTCGACAGTTTTTCACAAGATTCTGACATTAAAAGAGCCTTTACGCAATCTTAGACAATGCAACTTAGTCAGTTTTTTAGCCATCACTTCCATTTCCTCATCGCATACAAATGGACAATAGCTCAGATTAAGATAAGTTAAACCGGTGTTATTAACGATATAATTTATGCACTTTTGACTCACTGCACACCACTCTATCTATAATCTCCTCAAATTTTTCAAACGAGTTGCCAGCAATGAAATAGAACTGTCGGTGAGTCCACCACAATAATCTAACAAAAATACAACAAATCCGTACTTAAAATGACTGTATGCAAGTCAGGTAGACTCTCAGACAAATATGAAATAGCCTAATCAGTCACATCATCACAGTAAGAAATATTTATACTCTGCAACTTTGTCATTTTCTTACCAATATTCATTATCCCCCGATCTGTCACCTTCTTACAATTATAAAGGTCGATAATCCTCAACTCCGGGCAACTCTCACAAAGCTCCAATATCCCCTCATCTCCTACTGATCTGCAATCCTCTACCATCAACCCTTGCAGCCTTTTAAGACCTTTTCCAATCTGTATCACCGCATAATCAGTTATCGTGTAACATCTACTCAAATCCAAATGCTACAAGTGACTCAGCGCACCTATCATAGTGCTCACCAAAGAGTCGTTTAACTCCGTAAATCTTCGCAATTTCAGTCTTTTCAATTTCTGACAACTTCTAATTATAAATTCCAGAGCCTCACTCGTGACCATTTCACAGCAGTCTAAACTCTAAATTAGGAATCATTACTAAAATACAGTCCATCCAACTCCGGCTTATCTCCCAACAAAACCCTCACATCCTCGTCTGTCACCATATCATTTGATGTCGTCGATGTCAGATAGTACAAACGATTAACATACAAATCCGCACCCATATTGCTAGTGATTTTTATCCATTCTGCACATATGTCATAACCAAGAATTACTAAAATTTGATGTGTCTTTCCCATATATATCCGCAACCATCAGCGGAAACTCCTCGTATTTAACCTCTCGACAGTTTTGCACCTACAAATAGTTTAAATTGTGAGCCTGAGAGATCAGCTAAAATATCCCTTCCTGACTAATCGTGTTTATATAATTCAGTTTTAGTGTCACCAACTTATCTCCATACAAATGTTTCAGACTCTAGTCCGTCAGCAATTGACATCCAGAAACATCGATTTCCTTTAGCTGTGGAAATTAAGAACCTGACAAAAATTCTATGGTGTCATCCAATATAAAGCTGAATCTCATACTCAAAGATGACAGATTCCGAAAATGTATCATTTTTGTGATGTCCAAATCGTCGATCTTACCTTTTTCATTATAAGAATCCGACTTCAATGTCACCACATACATATCCGGAAATCTCTCCTATATCCGACCAATGTAGTAATCTTTTATGTGCCTCTTATCTACACCTATCTTGAAGTAAAATACATAACTAGATCTCATTTTCATTGTGATGTTCTTCCAGGAATTTTTCAATATCAAACATCTCCTCATCCTTACTCCCCTACAAAAATACTCCCTTTTCAATCGTAAACACGCTTCCCGACTGAGTTGCTAACTGCACTGTCGTCTCCAGGCTTTAAACATGGTTGGCAATCTCCTTGACAATACCCATGTTCACAAAACAGCTCCCACTCTATAGTTACCTTAGTGCTCGACAGTACTCCTCCTACATCACATCAAACAACTAGAGCAAGCTAGAGCGCAGCTTAGTGTATGCTTACTACAGCTACGCTTTCTATTCATGACTAATTTATATGACTGGTTTGATCATTCTCCTTATTATTGCTGATTTTTCCTTGTATAAGTTTTTTTAAAATGGGAATATGAGATAAACACAACTTTGCGCTGATCAACACTTTTTAATGCTAAATCTTGTTTGCATATGTCAAATATCTAACTTTGCTAAAAAACATACGGAATACTGCATCGTACCCTTCATATAAATCATTTTTCTCTGTATTTTCGAAAGAAATACCCGTCATTCATTAATCAATTATCTCATGCCAATTTACCATAATCTTTCTAAAACTACTCTCGGGCACAATCCATGCTCCTATAAATCCGAACAGAATTCCCCTATAGAAGTTCATTCTCATTCCTTGACCGTTTTTACCCAACTTGAAATCAGAATCCTCTCTAAATCTATTTTTAATTATGACATTTTTTTCAATTTTAAGTCAAAACAAAAATTTAGATCTCGTGTTTAGCTTCTACAATTTCGAGGATGCTAACAATTCAGAACAAATGATCCCGAACATTATTGGAGAAAACAGGAATTTCTGCAACTGTGTCTATAGGCTTCGAATGTTGTTTGCGTTAACTAGAAGTATCATACTCTTTAACTAGTTTTGGTTGATAACATATTAATTTCATGAATTTCAAAATAACTCATTAATGTAGCATTCATTTCATAGGAAAATTATTAATCTGTTTGAAATTTGTAAAAAAGTTTCCTTCGTTCACCAATCTCGAGAATTACTCTATATCTGTTCATCTCCAAGTTCATATATTTTCTGGTCATAACTCTGAAAGAATTGTAATAATTTTTCACGACACCATAAAGTATGTTCAATGACATTTCCTAAGAATGGCGCAAATAAAACCCTCACATCAAACAGATGAGCTAAGTGTGCCCAATCGACTAGTTCCCCCTCTAAAGAGTACAACGCCAACCGACTGTCTAGTTCAAAGTTGTCAAATTCATGACTGAAACACAACTTCATGTCGAAAAACTTTACAAAAATCCCTAACAGTTTGGATTCAATCGAAACAGTCACATCATGACCTTCGACTCCACCAGAGTAAAACTCGGCCCCCCAGACAAACAAGAAGATATCGAGAACTATATCAACGCCAACTATGTCGACATCGAAGGGAAAAAAACCATTGCCTCACAAGCACCCATGCACTCCACATTCTACAACTTCTGGAGAATGATCGAGGAAAACAAAGTCTAACACATCTTCATGCTCTGTCTTAAAGTCTAAAAAACCAAACCCAAATGTGATCCTTATTGGCTCTATGACGATGCCAAGGACGGAATGTAAAAGCGATACGAAATCAAAGTTAACTAAGAAATCACAAATAAAAATATCAGAATCAAGAAAATCTCGTGGGATAACGTCAAAACCGGAAATTCTGGCAACGTCACTCATTATCAGCTCCACGGATGGACAGATGGAGATCGGCCAAGCTAGCATATCAAAGAGGATCTGATGGAGCTTCTGAACAAGAACATCGAAATCCTGAATCAAGGTAAAATCCCATTAGTTCACTGTTCTGCTGGAGTAGGCAGAACTGGGACTTTCCTTGCCATGACCCAACTACTTCTCCAAATAAAAGACAAAAAACAGATTTCTGTTTTTGAAAACGTCAGAAAACTCAGGTAACAAAGATGGGGTCTCGTCTACACCCAAACCCAGTACGAGTATCTCTACGATTTCGCAGAAGAACACATAAAACCACTAATAGGACCCAATCATGACGATTTTAATGTTTGATAAGGAAAAAACTCCACTCTCCTCTAACTTTTGATAGTTTCTAAATCCTAAAATTACTCATCAATCATTCGTTTGAAAAAACATATCCCAGTTAAAATAAAGTCAAAACATAACTATCATCGCAAAGGTCACATAAAACAAAAACAGTGGGTAAACTACGAGAGCCCGTCGACTCCTCGAGTCATTTTTCATCAATGCCTCCACTATGTTCCCAGCTGCTATCGAAGACCAACCGGCCAACGCCAATCCAAACACAATACCGGCCATTCCGTTCAAAGCAGTAAAAATCCCAATCACACCCAATAGCAACATCGGCAGCAACCCGTATCCGATTGTACTCATTATATTGTAATAGGGTATAATTTCGATCTATAAGTAGTCAACACACTGTTACCTGCGACATAAAGTTAAAAAACAGATAAAGCAACGTATTTCCGAGGATAAAAATAGCGTAAATATCCCCGAAATGAATTTTTCCGGCCAACAATAGCAAGCATCCAAAACACATTGCAATCATGATCGGACCAGACAAATCGGGGTCCTACATCATCCTATAATCCGGTTTCTATAGTTTTATCACCGACAAGATTCGCTATTTTATCATTTCTGGCTATATACCAATATCTATCCCATTATCTACCGTTTACCTTATAGCAGTGGAGGATCTCCATCCTCGTTTAATTCGTACTCTTTCTACGGAACGTAGCTTTTTGACTGAGGTTATTCTGACAAAGATCCGCTACTCCCGAAATTGCTAATATTATTCGTACTCGAAGCCTGTTGTTGCTCAGAATATGGGTTGAAACCATTAGTTTCAGTACCTGACGCACTACCAATATTTTTTTTCGAAGTTCTATCGTTCGGACTATCAATTTGCCGTGGTGAGACTACGTTGGGCTGACTTGGCGATATTTAGTAAGGATTAAAGGGCAGAGGGTTATGCACAACAGACTACTAGTGTCTGTATTAAACATAACTCGGCGATGCAAATCTCGTAGTCTCTTACTCTTCCATCAAGTCAAACGGATTCTTGAATTTAGATGCTGAATTGTTCGACAACAGTTACATTTACTCTTCATTTGTATTATCTCTTTTTTGAGGCTTGTTTGTTTATGATTACGAAATTTAAAGAATTTATAAAATTTTTTGTTGGACAGAATTATGCATATTATCTGTTGGTATGTTATTATGACGTGGGAAAAAGCAGTTATTAAATATTTCGTATGTCTAGATGATTGCTCAATAAAAATACGCCGTGGCAACAATTTTTTTCTTTTTGCAAAATTTTTTGTTTACATTGATTTAAAGAATGCACCTGAAGATCACTTATTTCCCTATCGCTGTATTCTTTCTCCCAACACCAAAGCATATAGAAAGGCAGAAAACGCTTGGTTAACTATCTAAAAACTAATTTAACTGTATTAGTAGGATTTTTCATAAATATAAACAGTAAATATTCGCCCCGAAATAGCATTTCTCTCTGAATATCGGAAAACTCTCATGCTAATCCTGCTAAAACTTCTCGTATGTCTTTCAACTTATCGCTAAACACTAACTTTTACGACCAGCAGTCCTTCCTGGACAACAAGCAATCTCTTCAGGGCAGGTAACTAAAATGTCATCGCGACTCGAACCGGAAACGATACCACTCCCAGATATACCTTCACGTTCAGCTCACCCCTTACAGCAGGTATTCCCAGTCTAGCTTACGGCATCAAAACCTACGAGGGTATGCTATTTTCTTAACATCCGCAGGAAATGATTATTTCTGGCCATAAAAGTTCGGAATCAATCGACTAAACCTCAACAATACAAACTTCAGAGTCCAAGTACAAATCACCGGATACACTCATGTGAATATTCTAAACGTTGCATATTTAGCGGGAGATCCCTCATTCCCTCAACATCTCAACAGCTTTGATGACGTCCCATTGGGCTCGGGAAGCATTATCACCAATTCTTAATCCACAGCTCACTTTTCTCAAACCTTCAACTACACCCAGCAAGCAGCTATATATAACTTTAAAACATTCCAAGCCCCTCTTAGTCGTAACAAAGTTATCCTTTTCATGACCATGCTATTTACAGATTGCCCATATGATCGGCATGGTCCCGACGATCCCGTCTAAATTATTGTGTCATATACCATAGATTCTACCTCTTAGTACACCATCAATGTCCAGTTATACAAAAATTGCGATCTCACTTAGTTACACTTCAGCTAGATTATCTTCGACTACGATGACGTCCTATCGAGTGGACAGTATGAGTTGGTCTACCAAATTGTGTCACACGGACAGTCAGGAGGATTCACATAAATACCGTCAGAATTTGTCGATAATTTTATAATGGGGCTTGTTGACTTCTAAACCGCCGATGCAGCATGCATAATAAAATATAATTGGGATTTTACAACTTCGGGTGGGAATCATGGTGTTCAAGTAAGTTCGTGGAGCGGTAGTTGCGGTCTTTCTGTCCGTCGCTCCAACATTTTTTACATAAAAACATGGTCATGCCCAACTTCTCATTCCATTTTCAACGTCTCCTCCAATCTTTGCCAGGATGGCTGTCCAGCAGGACAATATAGTATTGGTGTCTGCACGCAATGCACTTTGTTTAACTGTCAAAATTGTAACGGTTCGACCACATGTGCGTCTTGCTAATCATCGGACAATAGATAACTAGTTGGATCTAACTGTACCTGTTTATCAGGATATACTGAAAACTTAGTTCAAAACTCGGTTTGTTTGTCATGTAGTAGCCAAATTTCGTTTTGCTCCACTTGTCATACGGATTCTGGAAACTCATAATATATTTGTGATTCCTGTGTGTCTGGAAGGACAGTCATTGGCAATCTTTGCCTACTCCCGTGTGCCACAGGGACCTATCGAAACTCAAGTACGCAAAACTGTGATTCTTGTACATTATTTAACTGTGTTGACTGTGACGGACCGACTACTTGCGCATCGTGTGACGCTGGCAGTAATCGAGTTTTAAGCGGAACTAACTGTACATGCCAGTCTGGTTTCCACTAGAACCTTACCCAAAATTCTGTCTGTCTCGACTGCAATACGACCATTGGAAATTGCGACACTTGTCATACCGACTCAGGAAGTTCATCTTACGTCTGTGACACCTGTAAAAATACCTATTTTTTAAAGCTTAACACCTGTGTCTCGAACTGCGGGGTTGGATACTATGAGCATGTCGCAAGCTTGACCTGTATTGCTTGTACTTTATACAATTGTGTCGACTGCGACGGACCAACGACCTGCGCCTCTTGCGATTCTAACAATAACAGATAACTAGTCGGTTCTAATTGCACCTGTTTGCCAGGATTTCACTAAAATCTTTCTCAAAATGCAGTCTGTATAAACTGTAACACCTCAATTACCTAGTGTGGGACATGCCATGCCGACACAGGCACAAACTCGGTAGTCTGTGACACTTGCCAAACTAATTTCTATCTGCATCTGAACACATGTCTCTCCGCCTGTCCGTTAGGTTTCTACTAAAATAATTCTACACATGTCTGCACGGCGTGTACTTTGTTTAACTGTGTAGATTGCAACGGTCCTACATCATGTGAGTCTTGCGACAGTGCTCATAATCGATAGTTGATCGGCAACAATTGCACGTGCATGAGTGGTTTTCACTAAAATGTTGTTCAAAATACAGTCTGCTTGGATTGTTCGGTCAATATTACCAATTGCGGAGTTTGTACCACCAATTTTGGCTTGTCAACCGTAAACTGCGACAGCTGCCAAACCAATTTCTATCTCAAATCCAACACGTGCGTCTATCCCTGTGGACTGGGTTTCTTCGAAAACAACAGCACTTATACTTGTGACACATGCACAATGTTCAATTGCATAGATTGCAATAACACCAACTAGTGCGCAGCTTGCAATATAGGAGACAATCGATAGCTAGTTAATGCGAATTGCACCTGTCAAACTGGTTTCCATTAAAATATTGTCCAAAATACCGTATGTGCTGATTGCTCTGTAACTATCACAAACTGCGCCATTTGTCACGTTAATTACGGAGATTCCACTATCCTCTGTGACTATTGCGCTAGCAATTTCTATCTTTTGAACAATAGCTGTGTTAGAAACTGTGGACTAGGTCTCTACAAAAACAACAACACATACACTTGCGATTTATGTGTTCTTTACACCTGCCAAGACTGCAACAACATCGACTCATGTGCAGTTTGTGATGCAAACAGCCATCGCAGCCTAAATGGACCGAATTGCCAATGTAACTCTGGGTACCATTAAAACATAATCCGCGACTCGGTCTGTCTTGATTGCAACGTGACTCTCCCCTATTGCGTAACTTGTGAAACAAACTTCACGGTTTCGACATATATGTGCACTCTTTGCTAACATTAATACGTTCTCCTTTCTAACGGCACATGCACTGACTCTCCGTGCTTCGCTACTCCTCATGACACAGAACAATATTCGTTGTAGCTCACTGATTTGTATAAAAGTCCAAATTCGAACACATTGTAGCTTAGTTTAAGGGTAATTCCCACCATTTCCGAATTGCCTTTCATAACAGGTCAGTCAGTTGACTACACCAATTGCATTTCGATTGACAAAGTATAACTTATCGACATTACTACTTTGCAAACTCGGTATGACGCGATGACTGATAACTTGATCACTACTTTTAACTACACCGCTGACATCCACGAATAAATGTTCGAAGTTGACCTGGACGTTGAGTTTCACATGGAAATTGGAGGACATCCTTGTCATATTATACTAAACTTGACCACAGATGTCATGATCGACCCGTGGAATAACTTTCCCGCGCTCCACTACTCTCTATAAAGTTTGACGGTTCAGCAGGAGTCCTAATCAGCATGGGCTGTGCTGCAAGGTGTTTCATTTGCTATCCTCGCTCTTGGTTTTCTTTTTTCCTCGAAAATAACAGGTCTTGAACTAATGGGTCTGATGCAGCTCAGTTTCTTCACTCTTGCCAACTATCCTTTTATCAATAACCTACTAGTGCCTCTGACAAGAATGGGCTATCTCAGCGGTTTCGATGTGCATCAGTCTGAAACTACCAACAGCGTCCCTCATAGAGTCAGAGCAATCTCTTACGAATCACAATTCTTAAGCAATTGCAATGCAATGGTCTATACAATGCTAACCATTGGTCTGATAAGTCTTTGCCTTTACCTACTGTCCTGGCTTCAAAATCCCTTCTCCCCTAAAATGAGAAAATTAGCTAAGTTCATAGTAAAATAAATACTGATGACGTTTCTCATTTTCTCCATTTTTAACTTCGGATTTTCAGCTTCACTTCACTTCTCATACGCCAGTTTTCAGGAGGAGTCGACAGCATATGTTGTGGGAACTCTATTTATAGTATTGGGAATATGTTGTATTCTCGGGTTCGGCATCCAACTAAACATCGACAGATATTGCTCCTACGCCTCACAGTAATCGTAGTAAGACTCTGGGTTCGGCTAATACTTAAAAAAGTTCAAACCGACCTTTGAATCTCAAAACTACATCTTTTTCACACTTATCTATAGAATCGCTCTCGTTGGCTATCTCGCCTCTATGACCTAATCTGACATATCTTCCGTAATTATCATCAGCTTCAGTCTCCTCTTTAATATGTATAATCTCATTCACCTGCCTTTTAATCGCGTTCATCATAACTACAGAGCCAGTTTTTGTCATATCACAGAATTGCTGATTTTATTCGTTGCGATGTACTATCGGAGTTTCAGAAGCAACGATTCTATTGCGGAAACTGACAATATTATCAACCCCATTGTGATTCAGATGTTTTCAATCGGAGTTTCTGTCGTACTCAGTATCGGCTGTCTCACCTATGACGCCTACTAGCTCATCAAAAAGTGCAAAAAAACACATCAAGACTAGTAAGTACCGTCCTAACAATAATCAAACGGAAAAGTTTAGAAATTTTCCCAGAGCAATCTCCACCTAACCCAATAAAACCTCAATCCCAACAGCGAACGCATTGATAGCAAACGCATAAGTTCAAACGCTGATTAAATCAGTTAGCAGATTGAGAATTCCGGCGTAAATCCCAATTAAAGTCAACTCAACGATGTGCTGAACGCTGATGAGAGAGAAGTTAGCGATAATATTTTCAACTTTTATCCTAACTAATTTCAGACGGAACCGATCCAAGATTAAACGTAGTGAAGTTCTAACTGATTTTTCACAGAGCAGTTTTATATATTCCCATCAATACTCTCTTATAGAGTTAATACTCTGCAATACTCACTAAGATGAATGCAAAGAGTTTAAAGAAATAGTGTATCAATTTAGAGTGAATTTTTGACAGGTAAGGATAATACTTTAAGTAGTTATTGATTCATATTGGAACATTTCATCTAAAAAGTACCCATGAGCGAATTTTTATGTTCCTAGCAATTTTTTATACTTACCCTTCGATTATCAAATGGAAACCAGGAAGTGGATGTTGCGAAAAAAAATTATACTTTTGATTATTAGAAGGGGAGTTCAAGAACGAATAATTGGATAAAAAACAGCAGAATAACAGTGAAAGGAATGATGAACTAACAGTAATAGAGATATTTCGACAGTCAAAGAATGGGAAACCAAAGAGGCAGATCAGACTGGGGGAAGTAGGAAACTTTTAATAGAGTTAGCAAACCGATGGATAACACCTTGAAAATGGAATTTGACTAGTTATCATAGATTATGTCATTTGATTTCGTGCCTTTTATGACAGAAATACAAAAAAATAACCGATATTTTTTGATGCTCAAAGAACATATTGGATATTGATTTAAATTGAATGCAAACTAACTCCTTCATCTTTCCTCTCCAACAATACTGTGATTTCGACACAAAAAAAATCGATATGAAGTTTTAAAAAAACTAAAACGTTTTTCTAGTTGGTTGGGGTAGGTAAATTTAGGAGTAAAATGCACGGAAAAGGTCATACTGAGGAATGGCAGACTGGCAGGAGTAATTGAATTCGGGTGTAATAATCAGGAAGTTTAAGTTAGGTATGATCGGGATAAACATCATGGACCATCATTTGCCGCTGATGACTTTCTTGAAGATTTCGAAAAGCTCGGGCTTAGCGATTTTACCGTCGGAGTTTTTATCGACAGCTTGAACGAATTGGTCAACCTCAGCTTTAGTAACTTCTCTGTTTTGTCCCATGTGCTTCAAGGCATCGTTAATGAGGTTTCTGACTTAGTCGCTTTCTAAGGTTCCACTTTTGTCCTTGTCGTATGCGTCGAAGACGGCATTGACGGCGTTTCTGAGTTGATCGTCTGAATAGCTCATTTAACAACTTGTGATTTAATTGATTATGGATACGAGGGAATTAAAAAATATTTAAAACCACACTTACCTAACTCTAACGAAATAAAAAAATATTTAAAACACTTACCTAACTCTAATGAAATACAAAATATTGAATCCTTTTTTGTTAGAAAATGATTAAATCTCGAAAGTATGAAGGAAGTTTCTGGGGCAAAAAAACTGGAAGACGCATTGCTCAAACACCGCCGATCAAGGCCTTTGAATTCAGAATCCTCTTATTGCCTTCTCTGATGGATCCGATTTCTAAGGGTAAATTCGAGGTAATCATTACAAAATGAACAAATGCCGTGTTTTTATTTTCCAATCATTATCTTAGTCAATAATCCTATGTAATTTTACACCAAAAAAACATTATAAAGCTTTCTGATTATATCTGTAGAACTCCCCTCTCCCAATAATATCTAATTTTGATTACGTTTTTTCTAATAAGCATATAATCCTATCTTATTGCAAAAAAATAGCTCCGAGTATGTAAAATGACAAAATCATCAAATGGATAGATAAAAAACTAGAGTAAGACTAACATCTCATTGGCATAGAATCCGCATTCATGATCTACAAACCCACCAAAAAGTATCCCATATCTCTTGTCACCACCTCCAAACAACTCTTCTACATCCACAATCTATCAATCGAAAGAAAGCATAAACTATAGACCGTACAAATCTGCACCATTAGCTCCAAATCCCTATAAATGGTCATCCATACCAGCGAAGATGACGATGCCTGGGTCTAGTCTACAAATAGAACGAGGATCCTTAAGAATTTCCTACATGCAAAATAAAAGTTTATGCGCAAGACCAAACCTTTCCAGGTCAATATCGTTCTTGAGTCTTCTTTGTAAGACTGCATGCCTAAATCTGTAGGTAGAACTCACAAATTTTTTAAAACCGTCTTCAGACTAAAAAACACATAAGCAAGCTCTGCACTTTAAGATCTCAAGGCTAGAGAAAACCGCACCTTCTAAATTATATAAGTGACGGAGAAAAACTTTAAACTAAAAATCGGATCGAAAATATACGAACAATTATACAATAATACCAAACTTCTGTATACAAGCGGAAGTCTTTCCTTCCAATTCGACGAAGAAAAATACGAAATCGAGGACCAAAATCCAAACAGAATAATCTACCGCTAAAAAAAGCAATAGTCTGACATAGAGACAACCAATTCACCCAGAAAAAAATAACCCACTTTAACCACTACAAAACACATGTATTAAAAAATAATGGTAAGAAAGATTGGCAAGGGTAACTAATTCATCGATAAAACTATCGCGTAAATGCTGTCAAACTATCGAAACCACTAATACAAATAATAAATATTATTTGCCATCGAAACCGAAACACACTTCTAAATCGTCACCCGCTATCAAAGAAGTCTCCACTAAATCGCCCTTATCAGCGGCCAAATCCTCGAAGCATAACTAAGAAGTATTTTCCATAGACTGATCAATCTTATCGAATCGAAAACTGACAACAAAAGTATGCAAGTAAAAAGTGCCAACTTCATCGTTGAATCCTAGGAAATATAGTAGTCTTCTACTTTGAAAAAATTGATCAGCACTCAGAAAACTATCGAGTAAAATAGATCATCTAAAGAATAAAAATATTAAACCAGAATTCTATATTCTCTTTGTCCGGAAAATATATTCATCGACTAGAATAAAAAAATCAGCATCTCCGAGGTCTTCTCCTCAATGTAGAAAGCACGAATCCTCGAATATATGGCTCCTTAGTAATTTTACTAAGATATCTCCACTTACAGCGCCGAAGACATCGAACTTATAAATCTCTGGAAATCCGCCATATTGCTCTATTAAGTTGCCTACGGAAACACTCCCTTCTCTACAGAATACATTGCCTACTGCTCAAAACACCACTATCCAATTAAACTGACCTTTCCAGCCAAGGATTCCAGATCGACAGCGTTTCAAAGTTTACTCAAAAATTTGTTGGTACTTGAACCCCTTAAAAGGGGAGGATTCGGTAAATAACCCTGGAAACATAAAGTAACTGTCAAAGGTAATTTAGGTTCTGAAAAGCAAATGGATGAGCTGAATGAACAAATCACAGTATTACTTTCTTTACACTCTTCTTTATTTCATAAATAAACTATTCCATAAAATAGATGATCGCTATTTAATTAATTGCCACCTCAGTTTCGAAAACCCATATCATTTTCCAATCTATCCATTTTTTGCGTAATCTAAAAAGTCATCTGCTTCAACGACTAAGTCTGATTCCACAATCTGATATAGCTGTCTCTCAACTAGCCCGATCTCTCCTCGTCAACCTTCCTCGTCGCATTGACCAACCTCTGCAACCCCACAATCTGTTCTTTCAACTCTCCCTCGTATTTACACAAAGATTTCTAAATGAGCAACTACCTGGCATAATTTATCGCCTCATGAGTTTCCTAGCATACGTTTAAAACGATATACCTTCGCATCCAACCTCGTATTGTGCGTTTCCATTGCTAACTCCTTAACCTTCTCCCCCAAATTCTGCAACTTATACTTGGTATTCCTTTAGCTCAATAAAGACACGCTTTTCTTGGCTTTCAATAAGTCCAAGGATGGCAGTCTCATCTGCATTGCCTATGGATTTGACATCGCTGATGAGTAAGACATGTTGTTATGTGTTGTTGGTGCCCTTCGCAGCTGGTAATTCGATGGTGATTTAATGTCGATAGAGTAGTTTCGCATTAGATTAGCTCGAGTTACGAAATAAAATTATCAATAGTTACTCCTTTTTCAAGTGCAAAATATAAAATTACTAACAAACACTAGCCCCTGATAGTCAATTACACAACCCTCACGGTGTAATGCTATCGAATGAAATAACCTGAAAATAGCGAAAACTCAACATTATTTGTTTGTACAGCTAAAAATTCGATTCAATTTAAGTAAAGAGTATCTTCTCAGTATTTCTAAGAAGTATCGTTTTTTATAAGTTTTTTGAATTAATAACAAAAAACAAGAAATCCCCAATGTTTTAAAACTCATACTTCGGCAACGCCCAACTCCAATGCATCTATCACCGTAGCAAAACAACCCACATCTGCACAGATTACAAATGCACATAAAACCCATTTTTCTGCCCATAGTGTCTGAACTCCTATTCCTACCACCTCAAACACTCCAACCACTAATCCGAGATCAAACCCTTCCAATAAGCCCTGGAATCCATGTCCTCAGAAGTTTTCAGCACCAAAAAGGAAATCGACACCATCTATCGCAACCTCCTTGCCAACAAAGATACCCAAAGCCTCCTCAAATGGCAGGAATAAAAGTAACAGCACTTCATGTCCATACACAACCACATCAAAAGCATCAAGCATCTCGTCTAAGAATAAATCTAAAATATCTGCAAGAAGTTCCGAGACTGTCTCTAACTGTAGAAAAAATAACTCGACCACGAGCTCTAAAAATACGAGGAGAACTATCGTGAAAAACTGTAGGAATTCGCAAAACTCACCGAACCCATCGTCACCATGAGCACCATCTATAAATACTGCGCAAATAAAAACAACATCATCCTCAAACTTGTATCGGAAAGCAATTAAAAATTTACCATTAACTGGTTCAATAACCTTAAAAGAGCAATCAGACTCTCCAAAAAAGTCAATAACAATCCTCAGCATTACCATGAATAAGTCAAACGGTTGTCAAAAGCCACCAACTAACTCATGGATGATCTCCCAAGAATTAGAGGTATTCTGCTTTTTATAAATATTTAGATACCGAGTATTAGAGATAAGCCACTAAAATCTACTCTAGTCTCACCAAATAGATCCTCAAAATATTTGTTAAAGTCAGAGAAAATCCATCCATTAGCAGAAGTCACTCAACCCAAGGAAAATTTTATGACTCCGCGTCAAAATCAAACAATAATCGAAGTATCAAGTGAAACAAACCTCTTTCAATAGTTGCTTTGAAAAAATGGTCACTAATATATCTCATTCCGAATAGTCATATTCTTACAAATTTACTATTTTTGATCAAATATTACTAACTAACAATCTTTGCATAAGTTCGGGAAAAAGCAAATATGAACCTTAAACTCTGTTCGTTTTTTTTCACTTCGAAAATTTTACTTTCCTCGATATCCTATTAACTGACACCACCTTCCTCTTCTGAGTCGTATTTAGAAAAATACTGCCCAAACTTTCCTACTTAGAACTATTCCTCAAAAATCTACTCTTAGACCTTAGTCGTTGGATCGGATTGTTGACTCTATTTCTGAAAGGGTTCTCGGAAATCTTCCTATCATTCTGAGTGTAAAATTTCTTTTTAGAATCACTACTAACCACACTAATGCCTTTTTGCTATCTTTATTTCGAATAAGATTTGATTTGGGTCACCATTTATGACTTTACAGGCGTCTAATATTGCGTTTTTGACGCACCTCTATTATTAGTTGTTTTTCTATTGGACTAATTTGATACAAAATTAAGTCTCCTATTCCTGGCTACAGTCGTAACAGGAACTGCAAACTTGTTTTGGAGAGTTTTTTTCTGAGCACTCCCATTCCCAGTTTCGTACAGATGAATAACTGCGTGACTGACTCTTCCTTTTTTAGGTTAACTGAAAATATTCCCTTTATCGCCCTTCTTAAAAACTGGAGCATCTTCCTCTACCATTTTTTTCTGCCTCTTCTCAGTACTGAATTTTCTCGTCAGCTCCAAGTATCCATCATGATGGAGGCGTGTACAACTAGTCCTCCTCAAAAACTATCTCTCATTACTGCTTCCATCTCTACCATCCATCAAATTTCTTAATAGTTTCAATTTCACCGTTTTTTTCCTCGTCCTTCCCAAGCTACCCTCAAAATTCTAATTCCGAACATTGCTCACGTCTTGAAATTGCTCGTACTGTTTCATTAGGTAATTATTCCTTTCAGCCTATCCAACATCTTCAACATAAAACCTCTGGGACTGTTACCGTGGATCGTAGCATTTTTTCCGACTGGAATCGACCAAAGATACCATCATGAACTCTTCGCTGACATTGCCGAAACTTAGCTCCTCGTTTTCTTAACGAATAACCTACCCATCCAATCCAAAATTATTCTTTTTTTAGAACAGTTAGCTCGTAATGTCGATGTACGGAATCTGTGAGGGTTTCCTGGTCTTTTCAGGAGTTGCCTTTTTGGAATTTTTTCTGTGTGATAGTATAATTTTTTTTCGGGGAGGTGATTGGTAGTAAAATTTCACTCGCAATTGCGAGTCACTCAATCTTATTCTATATGATTTCCCCGATAATATCGAGTTGTTCCGAGTTAATGGCGGATTCTAATCAATTATCATTTTTTTAATATTAAAAAAGTTATGTTTTTTTTTTTGAAATCAACAACTATAAAACTGTCATAGTATGGCATTCGCATTTATTTCTGGCAGCAAAGGTTTAAG